>JAPYYA010000781.1:0-54877 GCA_028533165.1 Leontopithecus rosalia
ACACCCTCAACAAACTCGGTACTGATGGAAAGTATCTCAATGTAATAAAAGCTATTTATGACAAACCAACAGCCAATATCATACTGAATGGACAAAAACTGGAAGCATTCCCTTTGAAATCTGGCACTAGACAAGGATGCCCTCTCTCACCACTCCTATTTAATATAGTACAGGAAGTTCTAGCCAGAGCAATCAGTCAAGAAAAAGAAATAAAGGGCATTCAATTAGGAAAGGTGAAAGCCAAATTCTCTCTATTTTCAGACAACATGATAGTATACCTAGAAGACCCCATTGCCTCAGCCCAAAAACTCCTGAAACTGATAGGCAACTTCAGCAAAGTCTCAGGATATAAAATCAATATGCAAAAATCACAAGCATTCCTATACACCAATAACAGACTGAAAGAGAGGCAAATCAGAAATGAACTGCCATTCACAATTGCTACAAAAAGAATAAAATACCTAGGAATACAACTTACAAGGAACGTAAGGGACCTCTTCAAGGAAAACTAAAAACCACTGCTCAACGAAATAAGAGAGGACAAAAACAAATGGAGAAACATTCCATGTTCATGGTTAGCAAGAATCAATATTGTGAAAATGGCTATTCTGCCCAAAGAATTTTACAGAATCAAAACTATCCCCATCAAGCTACCATTGACTTTCTTCACAGAACTGGAAAAAACTACCAGAAACTTTATATGGAACCAAAAGAGAGCCCGAATAGCCAAGTCAATTCTAAGCAAAAGGAACGCAGCAGGAGGAATCACACTACCGGACTTCAAACTATACTACAAGGCTACAGTAATCAAAACAGCATGGTACTGTTATGAAAACAGAGAAATAGACCAATGGAACAGAACAGAGGCATCAGAGGCAACACAAAATATCCAACACCATACAATCTTTGATAAACCTGACAAAAACAAGCAATGGGGAAAGGATTCCCTGTTTAATAAATGATGTTGGGGAAACTGGCCAGCCATGTGCAGAAAGCAGAAACTGGACCCCATCCTGACACTGTACACTAAAATTAACTCCAGATGGATTAAATACTTAAACATAAGACCTGTCACCATAAAAACCCTAGAAGAAAATCTAGGCAAAACCATCCAGGACATAGGAGTAGGCAAGGACTTCATGACCAAAACACCAAAACCATTGGCAACAAAAGGCAAAATAGACAAATCGACCTAATCAAACTCCACAGCTTCTGCACGGCAAAAGAAACAGTCACTAGAGTGAATCGGCAACCAACAGAATGGGAAAAAATAGTTGCAATTTACCTATCTGACAAAGGGCTGATATCCAGATTTTCCAAAAACTCAAACAGATTTACAGAAAAAAAACAAACAAGCCCATTCAAAAATTGGCAAAGGATATGAACAGACACCTTACAAAAGAAGACATACATGAGGCCAACAAATATATGAAAAAATTCTCATCATCACTGGTAATTAGAAAGAGGCAAATCAAAACCACATTGAGATACCATCTCACGCCAGTTAGAATGGCGGTCATTAAAAATTCTGGAGACAACAGATGCTGGAGAGGATGTGGAGGAATAGGAACACTTTTACACTGTTGATGGGAGTGTAAATTAGTTCAACCATTGTGGAAGACAGTGTGGCGATTCCTCAAGGACCTAGAAATAGATATTCCATTTGACCCAGCAATACCATTACTGGGTATATATCCAAAGGACTATAAGTCGTTTTACTATAAGGACACATGCACACGAATGTTCATTGCAGCACTGTTTACAATAGCAAAGATCTGGAACCAACCCAAATGCCCATCCATGATAGATTGGACTGGGAAAATGTGGCACATATACTCCATGGAATATTATGCAGCAATCCAAAACGATGAGTTTATGTCCTTTGTAGGGACATGGATGAATCTGGAGAATATCATTCTCAGCAAAATAACACAAGAACAGAAAATGAAATACCGCCTATTACCGCTCATAGGCTGGTGATAATAAATGAGAACACATGGACACAGGGAAAGGAGTAGTACACACTGGGGTCTATTGGGGGGAATAGGGGAGGGACAGCGGTGGGGGCAGCGGGGGAGGGATTACCTGGGGAGAAATGCCAAATGTTGGAGAAGGGGAAGAAGGCAGCAAAACACACTGCCATGTGTGTACCTATACAACTATTTTGCATGTTCTGCATATGTACCCATAAACCTAAAATGCAATAAAAAATAAATAAAAATAAAATAAAATAAAAAAGAATAGTGAGAAGTCTAATTCATATCGCCCTCCTTTCGAGTCTCACTGAGTAATACACACCTAGGGGAATTCTCAGGAGTCTATTTGGTCTGGCCTCATTGAATGATGTATACCTGGAGAATAATTTGGAATCTCTTTCATATGGTCATTCATTCAGAGGGTCGGTGAATAATGTACACATGTGGAGTAGCCATGCGTCTATTTCCTTTGGCCGCACATTGAGAACCTCAGCGAATCATACACACGTGTGGAATAGACAGGAGTCAATTTCACACAGCCCCTCATTCAGTACCCGTGTGAATAATAACCACCTGGAAAATAATCAGCAGTCTATTTCACATTGCCTCCCATTCATAGCCTCAGTGAATATTCCCCACCTGCGGAATAGTCAGCAATCTATTTCATATGGATACCTTTTCAGACTCTGCCTTAATAATGCACACATGTGAGACATTCATAAATCTATTTCACATGGCCACTGATTCACAGCCTCCGTGAATAATGCATACCTGGGGAGTACTCAGCAATCTATTTCATATGGCTACTCATTCAGCACCTCAGTGAATAATGCACAACTGGGGAATAGTCAGAATTCTATTTGTCATGGTCATTCATTTAGACCTTCACTGAATAATGCATACGTTTGGAATAGTCAGGATTCTCTTTCATATGGCCAATCATTCAGAGCCTCAATGAATGGTACACACCTACGAAACAATCAGGAGTCTATTTCATATTTTCACTCATTCAGAGCCACAGTGAATAATGCACGCCTGGAGAGTACTGAGGATTCTATTTCAATTAACACCTCATTCAGAGCCTCAGTGAATGATACATGCCTGGGGAATAATCAGTATCTTATTCCATATGACCTGTAATTCAGAGCCAAGCTGAGTAATGCAGATTTTGGGAATAGAAAGGTTTCTCTTTTATATGGACACCTTTTTAGGGCCTCAGGGAATAAGACACACCAGGGGAATATTTATAAGTTTATATTATATTGCTACTCATCCAGAGCCCTCTGAATAGTGCATGTTTGGGGAATTGTCAGGAGTTAATTTACAGTGTTCTCTCCTTCAGAGACTCATTGAATAATGCATATCTGGAAAAATCTTGGAGGCTCGTTCATATGGGTGTTCATTCAGAGCATCAGTGAACAATGCTCATTTGTGGAGTAGACATGAGTATATTTTCTTTGGTGACACATTTAGAACATCAGTGAATAATACAACCCTGTGGAATAATCAGGAATCTCTTTCATAGAAACTTTCATTCAGAGCCCGTGTGAATAAAACACACCAGGAGAATAGTTAGGAGTGTATTTCATATTGAAACTCATTCAGAGCCTCAGTGAATAATGCACACCTGGGGAATAGACAGGAGTGCCTTTCATATGGATACTCTTTTAGAGCCTCTCTGAATAATACACACATAAGGTATAGTCAGGAGACTATTTTATATGACCGCTCAGTGAGGGCCTCAGGGAGTAGTGCACACCTAGGAAATAGTCAGGAGTGTATTTCAATTGGCTACACATTCAGAAACTCAGTGATGAATACAAACCTAAGGAATTGTCAGGAGACAATTTCATCTGGCCTCTCATGCAGAGCTTCACTGAATAATGCACTCCGGTGGAGTAGTTAGCAGCCTAATTGATATAGCCATTCATTCAGAGCCTCTCTGAGTAATAAACTCCTTGCAGATATTCAGGAATCTCTTTATTATGGCCACTCACAGCCTCACTGAATTGTACGCACCTGTGGAATAGTCATATGGCCACTAATTCAGAATCTCATGGAGTAATGCTGGATAAGTGGGGATTCTCTTTCATATGACCACTCATTCAGAGCCTCACTGAATGATACACACCTGTGGAATTGTCAACAGTCTATTTCATATTGCCACTCATTCAGAGCCTCAGTGAATAATGCACACCTGGGGAGTACTGAGGATTCTATTGTAAATAGTAGACAGCTGGAGAATAGTCAATGGTATATTTCATATGGTCACCTATTCAGAGCCTCACTGGATGATAAACACCTGGGGAATAGTCAGGAATCTATGACATATGACCAGTCATTCAGTGCCAATCTGAATAAAGCACACCTTGGGAATAGTCAGGTGTCTCTTTCATAGGGACACTGTTTCAGAGCCTCAGTGAATAATGCACACCTCGGGAATAGTCAGGAGTCTGTTTAACATGACCACTCATTACAAATCTTAGTGAGTAATTCACGTTTGTGGTGTACTAAGGAGATTAATTCATACCACCCCCGATTCTGAGACTCCCTGAATAATGCACACATCTGGAATAGGCAGTAGTCTATTTCATATGGTCACCCAGTAGGACCCCCCAGGGAATAATACACAACTGGGGAATAGTAAGGAGTCTATTTTATATGGCCGCTCAGAGAATCAGTGAATCATGCAGACTTGGGGAATACTCAGAAGTCTATTTCACATGGCCAATGATTCAGAGCCACAGTGAATAATGCACACCATGGTAATAGGATCCTATTTCATATGGCCACTCATTCAGTGCCTCACTGAATGATACACACCTGGGGAATAGTCAAGATTCTTTTCCATACTATCACTCATTCAGAGCCATATTGAATAATACACAACAGGGCAATAGTCAGGAGTCTCTTTTATATGGCCTCTCATTCAGAGCTTCAGTAAATAATAAAACCCTATGGAGTAGTCAAGATCTGTTTAAGATAGCCAGGAATTAAGTGCCTCCCTGAATGATACACACCTGTGTGATAGTCAGCAGTCTATTTCATATGACTTCTCATTCTGGGCCTCACTGAATAACACTCACCTGGGGGGATGTCAGGAGTCTATTTGTTATGGACATTCATATAGAACCTCTTTGAATAATGCACACATGGAGAATAATTAAGTGTCTATGTCACATGGCTACTCATTCAGACAATCAGTAAATAAGGCACGTATGTGGAGTAATAAAGTCTGTTTCATATGGTCACTCTCTCACAGCCTCACTGAATATTACACACCTGTGATATAGTCTGGAGTCCATTTTTTATGGCCACTCATTCAGAGCCTCACTGAATAATGCACATCAGGTTAGGGGAGACTATTTCATATAGAAACTACTTCAGACCCTCACTGAATATTACATACCTGGGGAATTGTCAGGAGTCTATTTTATATGGCCACTCTTTCACAGCCTCACGGAATAATGCACACCTGGGGAATAGTCAGATGTCTCTTTTATATGACCACTCACTGAGAGCCTCACTAACTGTGCACACCTGTGGAAATAGGATTTTGTTTTATCCCCTCATTCAGAGTGTCACTGAATGATGCACACCTGTGGAAATAATCAGGATTCTGTTTTATCCCATCATTCAAAGTGTCACTGAATAATGCACACCTGTGCAATAGTCCGGAGTCTTTTTCATGTTGCCTCTCATTCGGAGTGTCACTGAATAATGTCGAGCAGTCAGGAGTCTGTTTCATGTAGCCACATATTCACAATCTCAGTGAATAATACACACCTGTAGGATGTTAAGAAATCTAATTAATATGGCCATTTATTCTGAGCCTCGCTGATTAATACACACCTGGAGAATAATTAGGAGTATATTTCCGATGGACATTCATTCAGAGCCTCAGTGAATAATGCACACCTGTGGAGTAGCCAGGAGTCTATTACATTTTTACACTCATTCATATCCTCAGTGGATAATATGCACCTGTGGAATAGTCAGGAGTCTATTTCATATGGCCACTCATTCAGAGACTCAGTGAATAATACACACTTGGGGAATAGTCAAGAGTCTATTTAATATGACCACTCTTTCAGCGCCTCACTGAGTGACACACACCTGGGGAATAGTCAGGACAGTTTCATATGAACACTCATTGAGAGCATCACTGAATAATGCACACTTGTGGAATAGTCAGGAATCTATTTTATTTGGTCACTCTTTCAGAGCCTCAGTCAATAATACACACCTGAGGAACAGTGAGGAATCTATATCATGTGGCCACTCATTCAGAGCCTCAAGGAATAGTGCACACCTGGAGAATTCTCAGGAGTCTATTTGGAATGCCTATGCATTTAGAGACTCTGTAAATAACACACAGCTATCGAATAGTGAGGAATCTATTCCAAATGGCCACATATTGAGAGTCTGAGTGAATAATGTACACCTGGAGAATAATCAGGAGTCTATAGCTTATGCCCACTCATTCAGCCCCTCAGTGAATAATGCACGTCTGTCGAGTACTGATGGGTCTGTTTCGTATGACCACTCATTTCAAGTCTCACTGGACAGCTGGAAAAATGTCAGGAGTGTATTTCACATGGCCACTCATTCACAGGCTCAGTTCATAGTTTACACCTGTTGAGTACTCAGGAGTCTTTTTCATATGGCTAATCATTCAGAGCCTCACTGAACGATACACACCTTGGGAATAGTCAGGATTCTGTTTAATATGACCGCTCATTATGAGCCTCAGCGAATGAAGCATGTCTGTGGAGTACTGAGGAGACTAATTCATATCGCCCCCCATTCTGAGATTTCCTGAATAATACACACCTGTGGAATAATCAGAAGTCTATTTCATATGGCCACTCATTAGAAGCCCCAAGAAATAATACAGAACTGGGGAATAGTCAGGAGTGTATTTCATATGGCCACTCAGAGAATCAGTGAATAATGCACACATGAGGTATACTCAGTGAATATTAGGTGTCTATTTCACATGACCACTCAGAGAATCAGTGAGTAATGTGCACATGAGAAATACTCTGAATATTAGGAGTCTATTTCATATGGCCACTGAGAGCCTCAGTGAATAATGCACACCACGGTAATAGTCAGGGGCCTTTTTCATTTGACCACTGATTCAGTATTTCACTGCATGATACACACCTGGGGATACGTCAGAATTCTATTCCATATAACCACTCATTCATAGCCTTACTTAGTAATGCACAATGGGGCAATAGTCAGGAGTTTATTTCATATGGCCTGTGATTTAGAGCTTCAGAAAATAATTAACACCTGTGGAATAGTCAGAACCCTATTTAAGATAGCCACAAATTAAGCACCTCCCTGAATGATACACACCTGGGTGATAGTCAGGAGTCTATTAGATATGGATACTCATACAGAACCTCTTTGAATAATGCCCATATGTGTAATAATCACTAGTCTATTTTATATGGTGATTCATTTAGAGAATTAATGAATAACTCACACATGTGGAGTAAAATGGAGTCTATTTCATATGGCCACTCTTTCCTTGTTTCAGTTAATAATATATATATATCTGGAATAGTCAGAAATCTCTTTTATATGGCCACTCGTTCAGGGCCTCTGTGAATAATACAACCCTGGGAAATAGTCAATAGTCTACTTTAATTGGCTACACGTTCAGAGTCTCTGTAAATAATGCACACCTGGGGAATATTCAGGAGTCTATTTTGTATGGTCACTCAGAGTATCAGCGAATAACGCACACAGGAAGAATACTTAGTGAATATTTGGAGTCCATTTCATATGGCCACTCAGAACCTCAGTGAATAATGCACACCATGGTAATAGTCAGGAGCCTCTTTCACATGACCACTGATTTAGTATCTCACTGAATGATGCACACCTGGGGTATTCTCAAGATTTTATTTCATATGACCACTCATTCAGAGCCTTACTGAATAATTCACAATGAGGCAATAGTCAGGAGTCTATTTTATATGGCCTCTCATTCAGAGCTTCAGTGAATAATGAACACCTGCAGAGTAGTTAGGACCCTATTTCAAACAGCCACAAATTAAGCATCTCCCTGAATGATACACACCTGGGTGATAATCACGACTCTATTTGATATGGACACTCATACAGAACCTCTTTGAATAATGCATATTTTGGGAATAATCACCAGTTTATTTCATATGATGATTCATTTAGAGAATCAATGAATAATGCACACCTGTGAAGTAAAATGGACTCTATTTAATATGGCCACTCTTTCAGTGTTTCAGTGAATAATATATATATTTGGAATAGTCAGGAATCTCTTTTTTTATTTCATTTTAGCTTTTGGGGTACATGTGCAGAACTTGCAAGATTGTTGCATAGGTACACACGTGGCAGTGTGATTTGCTCTCTTTCTCCCCTTCACCCACATCTGTCATTTCTCCCCATGCTATTTCTCCCCAGCTCCCCCCAAGCTGTCCCTTCCCTATTCCCCCCAATAGACCCCAGTGTATAGTAATCCCTTCCCTGTGTCCATGTGTTCTCATTGTTCATCATCCATCTATGAGTGAGAATATGCGGTATTTTATTTTCTCTTCTTGTGTCAGTTTGCTGAGAATGATGTTCTCCAGATTCATCCATGTCCCTATAAATGACACGAACTCATCATTTTTGATTGCTGCATAATATTCCATGGTGTATATGTGCCATGGAATGTGTAAATGTGCCCTATGTCCTATTACATAGGGTGTGTTTGGGTGACACACGTACATGTATAATTGTGAGTAGATTATAACCTTTAGGTCCAACTCCTAATGTTCATCTAAAATATAAACAACATATGTTAGGGATTTCTCCAGTCCAGTCTATCATCGATGGGCATTTGGGTTGGTTCCAGGTCTTTGCTATTGTAAATGGTGCTTCATTGAATCTCTTTCAAATGGCCACTCGTTCAGGACCTCAGTGAATATTACACCCTTGGGAAACAGTCAGGAGTCTACTTCAAATGGCTACACATTCAGAGTCTCTGTTAACAATGCAGACCTGAGGAAGAGTCTGGAGTCTGTTTCTTATGCCAACTTATTCAGAATCTCATTCAATAATACACACCTGTGGAAGAGGTAAGAGTCTACTTCACGGAGCCACTCATTTACAGCCTCAGTGAATAATGCACACCTGGGTAATAGACACTAGTCTATTTTATATGGCCACAAAATCAAAGCTTGAGTGAGTAATGCACAACTTTGGAATAGTGAGGAGTCTATTCAATTTTCCCATTTAATCAGAGTCTCAGTCAATAATACACACCTGAGGAATCGTCAGGAATCTATTACATATTGTCACTAACTCAAAGCCTCATTAAATAATACACACCTGTGGAATAGTCAGAAGGCTATTTTATATGGCCAAGGAATCAGAGCCTCAGTGAATAATGCGTACCGGGGAATACTCAGGACACTCTTACATATGGCCTATCATTCCGAGGTTCACTGAATAATGAACACCTGTAGAGTAGTCAGAAGTCTATTTCACATGGATACATATTCAGAGAAACAATGAATCATACAAAACTGGGGAAAGGTCAGAATTCTATTTCAAAAAGCCACTCTTTCAGAGCCCAACCTAAAAATGCACTCCTGGGAGTATTCAGAAGTCTTTTTCCTATGGCCACTCATTCAGAGCCTCATTGAATAATACACATCTATGGAAAAGTCAGGAGTGTATTTCACATAGCCACTCATTCAGAGCCTCAGTGAATCATACATACCTGTGGAATACTCAGCAGTCTATTTCATATAGCCACTCATTCAGAGACTCATGGAATAATGCACACCTGCGAAATTGTCTGGAGTCTATTTGAGATGATGTTTCATTCAGTGCCTCAGAGGAAAATGTAAACCTGAGGAATAGTGAAGAGGCTATTTCATGTAGTCACTCATCCATACCCTTAGTAAGTAATACACACCTGTGGAATAGTCATGAGTCTTTTTCATGTGGCCACTTATTCAGGAACTCACTGAATGATACAAAAATGGGGAATAGTCAAAGTCCATGTCACATGGCCACTCAATCAGAACATTACTGAATGATGCACACCTGAGAAATAGGATTCTATTTTATATGACCATTGATTAAGAGCCTCATTGAATAATGCACACCTGGGCAATAATCAGGAGGCTATGTCATATGAATACTCATTCAGAACCTCAGTGAATAATGCACACATGTTGAGTAGACAGGAGTGTATTTCATAGAGCCACTCATTCAGAACCTCAGTGAATAATACACACCTGTGGAATAGTCAGAATTTCATGGCCAATCACTCATAGCCTCAGTGAATAACGCACAAATTTACAGTACTCATCAGTCTATTTCATATAGCCACTCATTCAGAGATTCACGGAATTATAGAAACATGGAGGATAGTCAGCATCCTATTTTCATATGACCACTCATGCAGAGCCTCACTGAGTAATACACATCTGAGGAAGAGTTAGGAGTCTACTTTATATAACCATGCGTTTACAGCCTCTGTGAATAATGAACACCTGGGGAATAGACACTTGTCTATTTTATGTGGCCACAAAGTCAAAGCCTGAGTTAGTAATGCTCAACTTTGGTACAGTCAGTAGTCTATTTCATATGCCCATTTATTCAGAGTCTCAGTCAATAATACACAACTGGGGAATAGTCAGGAGTCTATTTCATATGGTCATTTACTCAAAGCCTCACTGAATAATACACACTTGTGGAATAGTCAGGAGGCTCTTTTATATGGCCAAACTTTCAGAGCCTCAGTGAATAATGCATACCTGGGGAATACTCAGGACGCTATTACATATGGCCTCTCATTCAGAGCTTCACTGAATAATAAACACCTGTAGAGTAATCAGAAGTCTATGCCATATAGCCACAGATTCAGAGACTCGCTGAATATTATACACCTGGGGGAAAGTCAGAATTCTATTTCGTATGTCCACTCATTCAGAGCACAACCTAAAAATGCATGCCAGGGGAATATTCAGGAGTCTCTTTCTTATGGCCACTCATTCAGAGCCTCACTGAATAATACACACCTATGGAAAAGTCAGGAGTGTATTTCACATGGCCACTCATTCAGAGCCTTAGTAAAGAATCATATATACCTGGGAATACTCAGGAATCTATTTCAGGTAGCCACTTCTTCAGAGACTCACTGAATAATGCACACCTGGGGAATAGTCTGGAGTCTATTTTATATGACTGTTCACCCAGTGCCTCAGTGGAAAATGCACACCTGAGGAATAGTCAAGGGGCTACAGTCTGGAGTCTATTTCATATGGTCACTCTTTCAAAAACTCACTAAATGATACACACGTGGAGAATAGTCAGAGCCCATGTGATATGGCCACACAATCACAGTAATAATGAATGATGCACACCTGGAAAATATTCAGCATTCTATTGCATATGACCACTGATTGAGAGCTTCATTGAATAATGCACACCCGGACATTCATCAGCAGGCTATGTCATATGAACACTCCTTCAGAGCCTCAGTGAATAACACACACCTAGGGAATACTCAGCAGTCTATTATATAGGCCCTCTCATTCAAATCCTCACTGAAGAATGCACACCTGTTGGGTACTCAATAGTCTATTTCATATGGCTACTCATTGCACCTCACTGAATGATACACAAGTGGGGAATAGTCAGGATTCTATTTAATATGAACACCCATTATGAGCTTCGCTGAATTATGTATGCCTTGGAATTGTGAGGAGTCTATTTCCTATTGACCCCTTTCCGAATCTAACAAAAAATTAACACATGCCGAATTGTAAGGAGTAAATTTTGTATGGCCCCTCCTTCAGAGCCTCATTGAATAATATATATCTGGAGACAAATTTGGAGCCTCTTTCATATGGTCATTCATACAGAGCATCAGTAAAGAATGCACACCAGTGGAGAGGCCAGGTGTCTACTTGCTTTGGCCACACATTCAGAACATCAGTGAATAACACACACCTGTGGTATAGCCAGGAGTCTATTTCATAAGGCCCCTCATTCAGAGGCTAAGTGAATAATACAAACCTGGGGAATAGTCAGGACTCTATTATATATTGCCACTTATTCAGAGCCTCAGTGAATAATGCACACCTGGGAAATAGTCAGGAGTCTATTTCATATGGACACTCTTTCAGAGCCTCTCTGTATAATACACACATTGGAGAGAGTCAGAAATCTGTTTCTTGTGGCCACTCACTGAGAATCCCAGGGAATAGTGCACACTGGGGGAATTGTCAGGAGTCTATTTTATATGGCAACTCATACAGAACCTCAGTGAGTAAGACACACCTGGGGAATAATCAGAAGTGTATTTCATTTAAGCACACACAAAGAGGCTCAATGAATTATACACAACTGGGGAAGGGTCAACAGTCAATTTCATCTGGCCTCTCACTCAGAGCTTCATTGAATAAAGCACTCCTGTGGAATAGTCAGGAGTCTAATTGTTATAGCTAATCATTCAGAGCCTGTCTGAGTAATATGAACCTTGGGGATATCCAGGTGTCTATTTCATATTACCACTGATTCAACTCCATAGTAAATAACGCATACCATACCTTGAGAGTGCTCAGCAATCTATTTCATATGGCCACTCATTCCGCACCTCAGTGATTAATGCATACCTGGGGAATAGTCAGGATTCTATTTGTCATGGTCACTCATTTAGACCTTCACTTCATTATTCAAATGCACACGTTTGGAATACTCAGGATTCTCTTTCACATGGCCACATTCAGAGCCTCACTGAATGGTACACACCTGTGGAATAGTCAGGAGTCTATTTCATATTTCCACCCATTCTGAGCCACAGTGACTAAAGCACGCCTGGGGAATACTGAGGATTCTATTTCAAATGACCCCTCATTCAGAGCCTCAGTGAATAATACACACATTGGGAATAGTCAAGGCTCTATGGGCACTCATTTAGAGCCTCAGTAAATGATACACGCCTGGGGTATAATCAGCATCTTATTTCATATGACCTGTTTTACAAAGCCAAACTGAATAACAGACACCTTGGAAATAGACAGGTTTCTCTTTCATATGGACACTCTTTGAGCCTCAGTGAGTAATACATACAAGGGGAACATTGAGTAGGTTATTTTATATTGCCACTCATCCAGCGCCTTCCAAATGTGCACGTTTGGGGAATTGTCAGGAGTTTATGTACAGTGTCCTCTCATTCAGAGCCTCATTGAATAATACATACCTGGAGAAATCTTGGAGTCTATTTCACATGGCCATTCATTCAGAGTATCAGTGAAGAATGCACACTTGTGGAGTAGCCATTTGTCTATTTTCTTTGGTTACACATTCAGAACCTCAGTGCGTAATGGACACCTGTGGAATAGTCAGAAGTCTATTTCATATGGCTCCTCATTCAGAGCCCGTGTGAATAAAACACACCTGGAGAATAGTTAGGAGTATATTTCATATTGAAACTCATACACAGCCTCAGTGAATAATGCACACCTGGGGAATAGACAGAAGTGTATTTCATATGGACACTCTTTCAGAGACTCTCTGAGTAATACACACATAAGGTAGAGTCAGGAGTCTATTTCATACGGCCACTCAGTGAGAGCCTCAGGGAGTACTGCACACCTTGGGAATTGTCTGGAGTCTATTTCTTATGGAAACTCATACCTCAGTGAATAACACACACCAGGGGAATTGTCATGAGACAATTTCATCTGGCCTCTCATGCAGAGCTTCACTGAATAATGCACTCCTGTGGAGTAGTCAGCAGCCTAATTGACATAGCCATTCATTCAGAGCCTCTCTGAGTATTAAGCTCCTTGTGGATATTCAGGAATCTCTTTAATATTGCCACTCACAGCCTCACTGAATGGTGCACACCTGTGGAATAGTCATATGGCCACTAATTCAGAATCTCATGGAGTAATGCACACCGTTGGATAAGTGGGGATTCTCTTTCATATGGCCACTCATTCAGAGCCTCACTGAATAATACACACCTGTGGAATTGTCAAGAGTCTGTTTCATATTGACACTCACGCAAAGCCTCAGTGAATAATGCACACCTGGGGAGTACTGAGGATTCTTTTGTAAATAAGAGACACTTGGGGAATAGTCAATGGTCTATTTTATATGGTCACTCATTCAGAGACTCAATGAATGATACACACCTGTGGAATAGTCAGAATTCTATTTCATATGACCTGTCATTCAGAGCCAAGCTGAATAATGCACACCTTGGGAATAGTCAGGTGTCTCTTTCATAGGGACACTCTTTCAGAGGCTCAGTGAATAATGCACACCTGGGGAATAGTCAGGAATCTGTTTAACATGACCACTCATTACAAGTCTCAGTGAATAATGCATGCCTGTGGAGTACTGAGGAGACTAATTCATATCACCCCCAATTCTGAGACTCCCTGAATAATGTACACATGGGGAGCAGTCAGAAATCTATTTCATAAGGGCACTCAATAGGACCCCCACGGAATAATACACAACAGGGGAATAGTCAGAAGTCTATTTTATAGGGTCACTCAGAGAAACAGTGAATCATGCAGACTTGGGGAATACTCAGGAGTCTATTTCACGTGGCCAATAATTCAGAGCCACAGTGAATAATGCACACCAGAGTAATAGAAGCCTCTTTCATATGGCCACTCATTCAGTGCCTCACTGAATGATACATATCTGGGGAATCGTCAAGATTCTATTTCTTACTATCACTCATTCACAGACTTATTGAATAATTCAGGATGGGGAAATAGGGGACTATTTTGTATGGCCTCTCATTCAGAGCTTTGATGAATAATGAATCCCTATGGAGTAGTCAGGATGCTGTTTAACATAGCCAGGAATTAAGTGCCTTCCTGAATAATGCACACGTGGGTGATAGTCAGGAGTCTATTTCATATGACCTCGTATTCTCGTATTATCCTCACTGGATAATACACCCTTGGGAAAGTGTCAGGAGTGTATTTGATATAGACACTAATACAGAACCTCTTTGAATAATGCACACATGGAGAATAATTAGGAGTCTATGTCATATGGGTGCTCATTCAGACAATCAGTGAACAATGCACACATGTGGAGTAATAAGGATTCTGTTTCGTATGGCCACTTTTTCAGAGCCTCACTGAATATTACACACTTGTGATACAAACTGGATTCTATTTCTTATGGCCCCTTATTCAGAGCCTCACTGAATAATGCACACCAGGTAAAAGGACTCTATTTCATATTGAAACTCATTCAAAACTTCACTGAATATTACATACCTGGGGAATTGTCAGGAGTCTATTTCATATGGCCACTCTTTCAAAGCCTCATGGAATAATGCACACCTGCTGGAATAGTCAGAAGTCTCTTTCATATGGCCACTTATTGAAAGCCTCACTAAATGTACACACCTGGGGAAATAGTATTCTGTTTTATCCCCTCATTCAGAGTCTCACTAAAAAATGCACACCTGTGGAATAATCAGGAGTCTTTTTCCTGTGGCCTTTCATTTGAAGTGTCACTGAATAATGTGGAGTAGTCAGAGTCTATTTCACGTAGCCACATATTCAGAGCCTCACTAAATAATACGTACCTGAAGAATAATTTGGAGTCTAGTTCCGATGGACATTCATTCAGAGCCTCAGTGAATAATGCACACCTGTGGAGTAGCCAGGAGTCTATCTTATTTTGACACTTACTGATAGCCTCAGTGGATAATATGCACCTGTGGAATAGTCAGGAGTCTATTTAATATGGCCACTCATTCAGAGCCTCAGTGAATAATACACACTTGGGGAGTCGTCAAGAGTCTATATTATATGGCCACTCTTTTTAAGCCTCAGTGAATAATATACACTTGGGGAGTCGTCAAGAGTCTATATTATATGGCCAGTCTTTCTGCGCCTCACTGAGTGATACCCACCTGGGGAATAGTCAGGACAGTTTCATATGAACACTCACTGAGAATCTCACTGAATAATGCACACCTCTGTAATAGTTAAAAATCTATTTCTTTTGGTCACTCTTTCAGAGCCTCGGTGAATAATACACACGTGGGGAACAGGGAGGAGACTATTTCATGTGGCCACTTATTCAGAGCCTCACAGAATTGTGCACACCTGAAGAATTTTGAAGCGTCTATTTGGAATGGCAATGCATTCAGAAACTCTGTGAACAACACACAGCTATAGAATAGGGAGAAATCTATTCCAAATGGCCACATATTCAAAGCGTCAATGAATAATGCACACATGGGGAATAATCAGGGGTCCATTGCTTATGCCCACTCATTCAGCCCCTCAGTGAATAATACACATCTGTTGAGTACTGAGCGGTCTCTTTAATATGGCGACTAATTTGGAGCCTCACTGAATAATACACACCTGGGAAAAAGTCAGAAGTGTATTTCACATGGCCACTCATTCAGGGGCTCAGTGAATAATTGACACCTGTTGAGTACTCAGGAGTCTTTTTCTTATTGCGAATTATTCAGAGCCTCATTGAGTGATATGCAGCTTGGGAATAGTCAGGATTCTGTTTAATATGACCACTCATTATGAGCCTCAGTGAATACACATGTCTGTGGAGTACTGAGGAAACTAATTTATATTGCCCTCAAGCTGAGATTCCTGAATAATACACAACCGTGGAATAATCAGAAGTCTATTTCATATGCCCACTCATTAGGACCCCCAAGAAATAATACAAAACTGGGGAATAATCAGGAGTCTGTTTCATATGGCCACTCAGAGAATCAGTGAATAACGCACACATAAGGAATACTCAGTGAATATTAGGAGTCTATTTGATATGACCACTCAGAGCCTCAGTGAATAATGCACACCACGGTAATAGTCAGGAGCCTCTTTCATATGACCGCTGATTCAGTATCTCACTGAATAATACACACCTGGAGAATCGTCAGGATTCTATTCCATATGACCACTTATTCAGAGCCTTACTGAAAAATGCTCGATGGGGTAATAGTCAAGAGTCTATTTCATATGGCCTTTCATCTAGAGCTTCAGTGAATAATAAAATCCTTTGGAGTAGTCAGGATCCTATTTAAGATAGCCACAAATTAATCACACCCTGAATTATACACACCTGAGTGATAGGAGTCTCTTTGATATGGACACCCATACAGAAATTCTTTGAATAATGCACATGTGTGGAATAATCACTAGTCTATTTCATAAGGTGATTCATTTAGAGAATCAATGAAGAATGCACACCTGTGGATAAAATGGAGTCTATTTCATATGGCCACACTTTCAGTTTCAGTTAATTACATATATAATTAACTGAGTGAATAATATGCCCCTGGGAAATACTCAAGAGTCTACTTCAAATGGCTACACATTCAGAGCCTCTGTTAATAATCCACACCTGTTGAAGAGTCAGAAGTCTCTTTCTTATGCCCACTTATTCAGAGTCTCATTCAATAATACACACCTGGTGAAGAGTTAGGAGTCTACTTCATAGAGCCACTCATTAAGAGTCTCAGTGAATAATGCACACCTGGGCAATAATCAGGATGTTATGTCATATGAACACCCCTTCAGAGCCTCAGTGAATGATGCACACCTGTGGAGTAGACAGGAGTGTATTTCATACAGCCACTCATTCAGAACCTCAGTGAATAATACACACCTGTGGAATAGTCAGGATTCCATTTTATATGACCACCCACTCAGCCTCAGTGAATAATGCACAAATGTACAGTACTCAGCAGTCTATTTTACATAGTCACTCATTCAGAGATTCACTGAATAATACAAACATGGGGGATAGTCAGCATCCTATTTTATATGACCACTTATGCAGAGCCTTACTGAGTAATACACACGTGGGAAAGAGTTAGGAGTCTACTTTATATAACCACTAATTTACAGCCTTAGTGAATAATGCACACCTGGGGAATAGACACTAATCTATTTTATATGAACACAAAATGAAAGCCTGAGTGAGTAATGCACAACTTTGGAAAAACCAGTAGTCTATTCCTTATGCCCACTTATTCAGAGTCTCAGTCAATAATACACACCTGGGGAATAGTCAGGAGTCTATTTTATATGGTCACTAACTCAAAGCCTCATTAAATAATACACACCTTAGGACTAGTCAGGAGAATATTTTATATGGCCAAACTTTCAAAGCCTCAGTGAGTAATGCATACCTCCGGAATACTCAAGACTCTATTACATATGGACTCTCATTCAGAGTTTCGCTGAATAAGGAGCACATGTAGAGTAGTCAGAAGTCTATTTCATATACCCACACATTCAGAGCCTCACTGAATAATACACACCTATGGAAAAGTCAGGAGTGTATTTCACATGGACACTGATTCGGAGCCTCAGTGAAGAATCATATATACCTGGGGAATACTCAGGAATCTATCTCATACAACGATTTAATCAGAGACTCACTGAATAATTCACACCTGGGGAATAGTCTGGAGTCTATTTGATATGACTGTTCACCCAGTGCCTCAGTGGAAAATGCACACGTGAGGAATAGTCAAGAGGCTATAGTTAGGAGTCTATTTCATATGGTCACTCGTTCAGAAACTCACTGAATGATACACACTTGGGGAATAGTCAGCGTCCATGGCATATGGCTACTCAATCAGAGCATTACTGAATGATGCAAACCTTGGAAATAGGGTTCTCCTTCATATGACCACTGATTGAGAGTCTCATTTAATAATGCACAGCTGAACATTAATCAGGAGGCTATCTCATATTATCACTCTTTCAGAGCCTCAGTGAATAACACACACCTAGGGAATACTCAGGAAGCTATTACGTAGGCCCTTTCATTTACAGCCTCACTGAACAATGCACATATATTGGGTACTTAGGAGTCTATGTCATATGGCTACTCATTCAGCACCTCACTGAATGATACACACGTGGGGAATAGTCAGGATGCTATTTAATATGAACACCCATTATAAGCCTTGCTGAATTATGTATGCCTTGGAATACTGAGGAGTCTATTTTGTATCAACCTCTTTCTGAGTCTAACAGAAAAATTAACACATGCGGAATTATAAAGAGTAAATTTCGTATGGGCCCTCCTTCAGAGCCTCATTGAATAATGTATACCTGGGGAAAAATTTTGAGTCCCTTTCATATGGCCATTCATTCAGAGCATCAGTAAAGGATGCACACTTGTGGAGTGGCCAGGTGTCTATTTGCTTTGGCCCCACATTCAGAACATCAATGAATAATACACACCTGTGGTATAGTCAGGAGTCTATTTCATAAGGCCCCCTCATTCAGAGGCCGAGTGAATAATCACATCTGGAAAAAGTCAGGAATCTAGTATATATTGCCACTTATTCAGAGCCTCAGTGAATAATGCACACCTGGGCAATAATCAGGAGGCTATGTCATATGAACACTAATTCAGACCCTCAGTGGATAATGCACACCTGTGGAGTAGCCAAGAGTGCATTTCATACAGCCACTCATTCAGAGCCTCAGTGAATTATACACACCTGTGAAATAGTCAGGATTCCATTTCATATGGCCACTCACTAATAACCTCAGTGAATAATGCACAAATGTACGGTACTCAGCAGTCTCTTTCATATAGCCACTCATTCAGAGATTCACTGAATAATACAAACATGGCGGATAGTCAGCATCCTATTTAATATGACCACTCATGCAGAGCCTCACTAAGTAATACACAACTGTGGAAGAAGTCTACTTTTATAGCCACTCATTTACAGCCTCAGTGAATAATGCGCACCTGGGGAATAGACACAAGTCTATTTTATATGGCCACCAAATCAAAGCCTGAGTGAGTAATGCAAAACTATAGAATAGTTAGCAGTCTATTCTATATGCCCACTTGTTCAGAGTCTCAGTTAATAATATACACCTGGGGAACAGTCAGGAGTCTATTTCATATGGTCACTAACTCAAAGCCTCATTAAATAATACACACCTTAGGACTAGTCAGGAGACTCTTTCATATGGCCAAACTTTCAGAGCCTCAGTGAATAATGCATACCTCGGGAATACTCAGGACGCTATTACATATGGCCTCTCATTCAGAGATTCACTGAATAAGAAACACCTGTAGAGTAGTCAGAAGTCTATTTCATATAGCCACACATTCAGAGCCTCACTGAATAATACAAGCCTGTGGGAAAGTCAGGATTCTATTTTGTATGGTCACTCTTTCAGAGCCCATTCTAAAATTGCATGCCTGGGTAGTATTCTGGAGTCTTTTCTTTATGGCCACTCATGCAGAGACTCACTGAATAATACACACCTAAGGAAAAGTCAGGAGTGTATTTCACATGGTCACTCATTCAGAGCCTCAGTAAATAATCACATATACCTGGGGAATACTCAGTAGTCTATTTCATATAGCCACTTATTCAGAGACTCACTGAATAATGCACACCTGGGAAACAGTCTGAAGTCTATTTGATATGACTGGTCACCCAGTGCGTCAGTGGAAAATGCACCTGAGGAATAGTCAAGAGGCTATAGTCAGGAGTCTATTTCATATGGTCACTCGTTCATAAACTCACTGAATGATACACACCTGGTGAATACTCAGAGTCCATGCCATATCAGTGCTCTAATTCGCCCCCAAATCAGCGCATTACTGAATGATGCACGCCTGGAAAATAGTCAGAATTCTATTTCACGAGACTACTGATTTAGAGCCTTATTGAATAATGCACACCCGGACATTAATCAGGAGGCTATGTCATGTGAACACTCCTTCAGAGCCTCAGTGAATAATACACACCTAGGAAATAGGAGTCTATTACATAGGCCCTCTCATTCAGCACCTTACGAAATAATACACAAGTGAGGAAGAGTCAGGATTCGATTTAATATGAACACCCATTATGAGCCTCACTGAATTATGTATGCCTTCGAATCCTGAGAAATCTATTTCCTATTGACCCCCTTTCCAAGTCTAACAGAAAAATTAACACATGAGGAATTGGAAGAAGTAAATTTCGTATGGCCCTTCCTTCAGAGCTGCATTAAATAATGTATACCTGTAGACAAGTTTGAAGTCTCTTTCATATGGCCATTTATTCAGAGCATCAGTAAAGAATGCAGACCTGTGGAGAGGCCAGGTGTCTACTTGCTTTGGCCACACATTCAGAACATCAGCGAATAATACACACCTGTGGTATAGTCAAGAATCTATTTCATAAGGTCCCTCATTCAGAGGCTGAGTGAATAATACACACCTGGGGAATAGTCAGGATTCTACTACGTTTTGCCACTTATTCAGAGCCTCAGTGAATAATGCACACCTTGGAAATAGTCAGGAGTCTATTACATATGGACACTCTTTCAGAGCCTCCCTGTATAATACACACATTGGGGAGAGTCAGGAATCTGTTTCTTATGGCCACTCACTGAGACTCCCAGGGAATAGAGCACACTCGGGGAATTGTCAGGAGTATATTTTATATGGCAACTCATACAGAACCGCAGTGAATAAGACATACCTGGGGAATAGTAAGGAGTGTATTTCAATTAAACACACACTAAAATGCTCAGTGAATTATACACAACTGGGGAAGGATCAGGAGTCAATTTAATCTGGCCTCTCACTCAGAGCTTCATTGAATAATGCACACCTGTGGAATAGTCAGGAGCCTAATTGATATAGCTTCTCATTCAGAGCCTCTCTGAATAATGTAGACCTTGGGGATATTTAGGTGTCTATTTCATATTATCACTGATTCAACGCCTTAGTATATAATGGATACCATACCTGGGGAGTACTCAGTAATCTATTTCATATGGCCACTCATTCCTCACCTCAGTGAATAATGCACAGCAGGGGAATGGTCAGGATTCTATTTCTTATGGACACTCATTCAAACATTCACTGAATAATGCACAGATTTGCAATAGTGAGGATTCTGTTTCATATGGCCATTCATTCAGAGCCTCACTGAATAATACACACCCGTGGAATAGACAGGAGACTATTTTATATAGCCACTCATTTGGAGCCTCAGTGAATCATGCACCCCTGGGGATTACTGAGGATTTTATTTTAAATGACCATCATTCAAAGCCTCACTGAATAATACACACCTGGGAAATAGTCAAGGGTCTATTTCATATAGCCACTCATTCAGACCCTCAGTGAATGACATACACTTGGGGAATAATCAGGATTCTATTTCATACGAAAAGTATTGAGAGCCAAACTGAATAATGCACACCTTTGAAATACTGAAGAGTCAGATAGGAACACACTTTCAGTGCCTCAGTGAATAATACACACCAGGGGAATACTGAAAAGTCTTTTTAATATTCCCCCTCATTCACAGCCGATCGAAGTAGTTCAAGCTTGTGGAATTGTCAGGAGTTGATTTAGAATGGCCACTCATTCAGAGACTCAGTGAACAATACACACCTAGGGAATAGTGAGGATTTTATTTACAATGGCCACACATTCAGAGCCTCAGTGAACAATGCACACCTGAGGAATAGTCAGGAGTCTATTTCATATGCCCACTCTTTCAGAGTCTCAATGAATAACTCACCCCTGTGGAGTACTGAGAGGTCTATTTCATATGGCCACTCATTTTAAGCCTCACTGAATAATACACACCTGGGTAATAGCCAGGAGTTTATTTCTTCAGGCCAATCATTCAGAGGCCCAGTGAATTATACACACCTGGAAAATAGTCAGGAGTCTACTTCATGTTACCCCTCATTCAAAGCCTGAGTGAACAATGAACACCTGTTGAGTCCTCAAGAATGTGTTTCATATAGCCACTCATTCAGCACCTCACTGAATGATACACAGGTGAGGAATAGTCAGGATTTTATTTAATATGGACACCAATATTGAGACTCACTGAATAAGCTATATCTGTATAATAGTGAGAAGTCTATTTCATATCGATCCTCCTTCTGAATCTCACTGAGTACCGAAGAATTGCCAGGAGTACATTTTGTATGGCCTGCATTCAGAGCCTCTTTGAAGGATGCATACCTGGAGAAAAATTTGGAGTCTCTTTCATATGGCCATTCATTCAGAGCATTGGTGAATAATGTACACATATGGAGTAGCCAGGTGTCTATTTCCTTTGGCCACACATTGAGAACCTCAGCGAATCATACAGACATATGGAATAGACAGGAGTCTATTTCACATGGCTCCTCATTCTGTGCTTGTGTGAATAAAGCCCACCTGAAAAATAATCAGCAGTCTATTTCACATTGCCTCCCATTCATAGCCCCTGTGAATAATCCACACCTGCGGAATAGTCAGCAATCTATTTTATACGGATACTTTTTCAGGATCTGCCTTAGTAATGCACATATGGGGGATATTCAGAAGTCTATTTCACATGGCCACTGATTTACAGCGTCTGTGAATAATGCATACCTGGGGAGTACTCAGCAATCTATTTCATATGACCACTCGTTCAGCACCTCAGTGAA
The DNA here is from genome assembly GCA_028533165.1 of Leontopithecus rosalia. Taxonomy (NCBI): domain Eukaryota; kingdom Metazoa; phylum Chordata; class Mammalia; order Primates; family Cebidae; genus Leontopithecus; species Leontopithecus rosalia. The sequence goes on from JAPYYA010000781.1 coordinate 23,468, forward strand.
TAATGCACACCTGGGGAATAGTCATGATTCTATTTGTCATGGTCACTCATTTAGACCTTCACTGAATAATGCACACGTTTGGAATAGTCAGAATTCTCTTTCATATGGCCAATCATTGAGAGCCTCACTGAAATGAGGCTATGAAATAATCAGAAATCTATTTCGTATTTCCACTCATTCAGAGCCACAGTGAATAACGCAGGCCTGGGGAGTACTGAGGATTTTATTGTAAATAGTAGACAGCTGGAGAATAGTCAATGGTCTATTTTATATGGTCACTCATTCAGAGCCTCACTGAATGATACACTCCTGGGGAATAGTCAGGATTCTATGTCATATGACCAGTCATTCAGAGCCAAGCTGAATAATGCACACCTTAGGAATAGTCAGGTGTCTCTTTCATAGGGACGCTGGTTCAGAGCCTCAGTGAATAATGCACACCTGGGGAATAGTCAGGAGTCTGTTTAACATGACTGCTCATTACAAGCCTCATTGAATAATGCACGTCTGTGGTGTACTGAGGAGATTAATTTATGCCACCCCCGATACTGAGACTCCCTGAATAATGCACACATCTGGAACAGTCAGTAGACTATTTCATATGGTCACTCAGTAGGAACCCCACGGCATAATACACAACTGAGGAATAGTCGGGAATCTATTTTACATGGCCACTCAGAGAATCAGTGAATCATGCAGACTTGGGGAATACTCAGGAGTCTATTTCACATGGCCAATAATTCAGAGCCACAGTTACTAATGCACACCATGGTAATAATCAGGAGCCTCTTTCATATGGCCACTCATTCAGTGCCTCACTATATGATACACAGCTGGGGAATCATCAGGATTTTATTCCATACTGCCACCCATTCAGAGCCATATTGAATAATTCAACAATAGTCAGGAGTCTCTTTTATATGGCCTCTCATTCAGAGCTTCAGTGAATAATAAACCCCTATGGAGTAGTCAGGACACTGTTCACGATAGCCAGGAATTAAGTGCCTCCCTGAATAATACACACCTCGGTGATAGTCAGGAGTCTATTTCATACAACCTACCATTCTGGGCTTCACTGAATTATACACACCTTGGGGAGTGTCAGGAGTCTATTTGTTATGGACATTCATATAGAACCTCCTTGAATAATGCACACATGGAGAATAATTAGGTGTCTATGTCACATGGCTACTCATTCAGACAATCAGTGAATAACGCATACATTTCGAGTAATAAGTAGTCTGTTTCATATGGCCACTCTTTCACAGCCTCACTAAATATTACACACCTGTGATATAGTCTGGAGTCTGTTTCTTATGGCCACTCATGCAGAGCCTCACTGAATAATGCACACGAGGTAAGAGGAGACTATTTCATATGGAACCTCCTTCCGACCCTCACTGAATATTACATACCTGGGGAATTGTCAGGAGTGGATTTTATATGGCCACTCTTTCACAGCCTTATGGAATAATGCACACCTGGGGAATAGTCAGATGTCTCTTTCATATGACCACTCACTGGGAGCCTCACTAACTGTGCACACCGGTGGAAATAGTCAGGATTCTCTTCTATCCCCTCATTGAGAGTCTCACTGAATAATGCATACCTGTGGAATAGTCAAGAGTCTTTTTTATGTTGCCTCTCATTCAGAGTGTCACTGAAAAACGTGGATTAGTCAGGAGTCTTTCATGTAGCCACATATTCAGAGCCTCAGTGAATAATACACACCTGTGGGTTATTAAGGAATCTAATTAATATGGTCAGTTATTCTGAGCCTCACTAAATAATACCCAAATGGGGAATAATTTGGAGTCTATTTCCAATGGACATTCATTCAGAGCCTCATTGAATAATGCATAGGTGTGGAGTAGCCAGGAGTCTATTTCATTTGGACACTCATTCATAGCCTTAGTAAAAAATATTCACCTGTGGAATAGTAAAGATTCTATTTGATATGGCCACTAATTCAGAGCCTCAGTGAATAATACACACTTGGTGAATAGTCAAGAGTCTATTTTATATGGCCACTCTTTCAGCATCTCACTGAGAGATACACACATGGGGAATAGTCAGGACAGTTTCATATGAAAACTCATTGAGAGGGTAACTGAAAAATGCACACCTGTGGAATAGTTAGAACTCTATTTCATTTGGTCACTCTTTCAGAGCCTCGGTGAATAACACACACGTGGGGAAAAGTGAGGAGTCTATTTCATGTGGCCACTCATTCAGAGCCTCACAAAATAGTGCACACCTGGAGAATTCTCAAGAGTCTATTTGGAATGGCAATGCATTCAGAGACTGTGGGTAACACACACCTGGGGAATGGCGAGGAATCTATTTCAAATGGCCACATATTCAGAGCTTCAGAGAATCATGCACACCAGGGTAATAATCAGGAGTCTATTGCTTATGCCCACTCATTCAGCCCCTCAGTAAATAATGCAGTCTGTCGAGTCTACTGAAGGGTCTGTTTCATATGGCCCCTCATTTCTAGCCTCACTAAATAGTACACACCTGGGAAAAAGTCAGAAGTATATTTCACATGGCCACTCATTCAGAGGCTCAGTGCATAATTCACACCTGTTGAGTACTCAGGAGTATTTTTTATATTGCAAATCATTCAGAGCCTCACTGCATAATACACACATTGGGAATATCAGGATTCTGTTTAATATGACCACTCATTATGAGCCTCAGTGAATAACACATGTCTGTGGAGTACTGAGGAGACTAATTCATATCGCTCCCCATTCTGAGATTTCCTAAATAATACATTCCTGTGGAATAATTAGACGTCTATGTCATATGGCCAGTCATTAGGACCCCCAAGAAATAATCAACAACTGGGGAAGAGTCAGGAGTCTATTTCATATGGCCACTCAGATAATCAGTGAATAATGCACACATGAGGAATACTCAGTGAATATTCGGAGTCTATTTAATATGGCCACTCAGAGCCTCAGTGAATAATGCACACCACGGTAATAGTTAGGAGCCTCTTTCATATGACCACTGATTCAGTATCTCACTGAATGATACACACCTGGGGAATTGTCAGGATTCTATTCCATATGACCACTCATTCAGAGCATTACTGAATAATGCACAAAAGGGCAAGAGTCAGGGTCTATTTAATATGGTCTCTCATTCAGAGCTTCTGTGAATAATGAACACCTGTGGAGTAGTCAGGGCCCTATTTAAGATAGCCACAAATTAAGCACCTCCCAGAATGATACACACCTGGGTGATAGTCAGGAGTCTATTAGATATGGACACTCATACAGAACCTCTTTGAATAACGCACATGTGGGGAATAGTTACTCAACTATTTCATATGGTGATTCATTTAGAAAATCAATGAATAAGGCACACCGGTGTAATAAAATGGAGTCTATTTCATTTGGCCACTCTCTCAATGTTTCAGTGTATAATATATATATATATATCTGGAATAGTAAAAATATCTCTTTCATGTGGCCACTCGTTCAAGGTCTTAGTGAATAATAAAACCCTGGGAAATAGTCAAGGGTCTACTTTAAATGTCTACACATTCAGAGTCTCTGTAAATAATGCATACCTGGGGGAGTAGCCAGGAGTCTTTTTCGTATGCCCAATTATTCAGAGTCTCATTCATTAATACACACCTGGGAAAGAGTTAAGAGTCTACTTCATAGAGCCACTCATTTAGAGCCCCAGTGAATAATGCACACCTGGGGAATAGGGACTTCTGTATCTTATATGGCCACAAAATCAAAGCCTCAGTTAGTAATGCAGAACTTTGGAATAGTGTGGACTCTATTCCGTATGCTCACTTAATCAGAGACTCAGTCAATAATACACACCTGAGGAATAGTAAGGAATCTATTTTATATGGTCAGTAACTCAAAGCCTCATTAAATAATACACACCTACGGAATAGTCAAGAGGCAATTTTATAAGGCCAAACTTTCAGAGCCTCAGTGAATAAAGCATACCAGTGAATACTCAGGACACTATTACACATGGACTCTCTTTCACTGAATAATGAACACCTGTAGAGTATACAGAAGGCTTTTTCATATACCTACACATTCAGAGCCCCACTGAATAATACACACCTGAAGGAACGTCAGAATTCTACTTCATAAAGCTACTCTTTCAGAGCCCAACCTAAAAATGCACTCCTGGGAGTATTCAGGAGTCTCTTTCCTATGGCCACTCATTCAGAGCCTCATTGAATATTAAACATTTATGGAAAAGTCAGGAATGTATTTCACATGGCCACTCATTTAAAGCCTCAGTGAATCATACCTGTGGAATACTCAGGAGTCTATTTCATATAGCCACTCATTCAGAGACTAATGGAATAATGCACACCTGAGAAATAGTCTGGAATCTCTTTGATATGATGGTTCATACACTACCTCAGTGGAAAATGCACACATGAGGAATAGTCAGGAGGCTATTTTATGTAGCCACTCATCCATAACCTTAGTAAGTAATACACACCTGGGGAAAAGTCAGGAGTCTATTTCATGTGGCCACTTATTCAGGAACTCACTGAATGATACACACCTGGGGAATAGTCTGAGTCTATTTCATATGACAACTCAATCAGAGCATTACTGATTGATGCATACCTGAGAAATAGTCAGGATTCTATTTAATATTACCATTGACTAAGCGCTTCATTGAATAATGCACACCTGCGCAATAATCAGCAGGCTATGTCATATGAACACTCATTCAGAACGTCAGTGAATAATGCACACCTGTGGAGTACACAGGAGTGTATTTCATACAGCCACTCATTCAGAGCCTCCTTGAATAATTCACACCTGTGAAAAAGTCAGAATTTCATTTCATATGGCCACTCATTCATAGCCTCAGTGAATAATACACAAATGTTCATACTCTGCAGTCTATTTCATATAGCCACTCATTCAGAGATTCACTGAATAATACAAACCTGAGGGATAGTCAGCATCCTATTTCATGTGACCACTCATGCAGAGCCTTACTGAGTAATACACACCTGGGGAAGAGTTAGGAGTCTACTTTATATAGCCACTCATTTATAGCCTTAGTGAATAATGCACACCTGGGGAATAGACACTAGTCTATTTTATATGGCCACAAAATCAAAGCCTGAGTGAGTAATGCACAACTTTGGAATAGTCAGTAGTCTATTCCATATGCCCACTTATTCAGAGTCACAGTCAATAACACACACCTGGGGAATAGTCAGAAGTTTATTGCATATGGTCACTAACTCAAAGCCTCATTAAATAATACACACATTTGGACTAGTCAGTAGACCATTTTATACGGCCAAACTTTCAGACCCTCAGTGAATAATGCATACCTCGGGAATACTCAGGACGCTATTACAAATGGCCTCTCATTCAGAGCTTCAATGAATAAGAAACACATGTAGAGTAGTCAGAAGTCTATTTCATATAGCCACACATTCAGAGCCTCACTGAATCCTGACTTTTGGGAAAGTCAGGATTCTATTTTGTATGGCCCCTCATTCAAATCTCAACCTAAAAATGCCCGCCTGGAGAGTATTTAGGAGTCTCTTTCATATGGCCAGTCATTCAGAGCCTCACTGAATAATACACACCTATGGAAGTGTCAAGAGTGTATTTCACATGGCTACTCATTCAGAACCTCAGTGAAGAATTATATATACCGAAGGAATACTCAGGAGTCTATTTCATATAGCCACTTATTCAGAGACTCACTGAATATTGCACACCTGGAGAATAGTCTGGTGTGTATTTGATATGGCCATTCACCCAGTGCCTCAGTGGAAAATGCACACCTGGGGAATAGTCAAGAGGCTATAGTCCGCAGTCTATTTCGTATGGTCACACTTTCAGAAACTCACTGAATGATACATACCTGGGGAATAGTCAGAGTCCATGCCATATGGCCACTCAATCAAAGCATTACTGAATGATGCACACCTGGGAAATAGGATTCTATTTCATATGACCACTGATCGAGAACCTCACTGAATAATGCACACCTGGACATTCATCAGGAGGCTATGTCATATGAACAGTCCTTCAGAGCCTCAGTAAATAATACACACCTAGGGAATACTCAGGAGTCTATTATGTAGGCCCTCTCATTCAAAGCCTCGCTGAACAATGCACACATGTTGGGTACTCAGGAGTCTATTTTATATGGTCACGCATTCAGCACCTCACTGAATGATACACACGTGGGGAATAGTCAGGATTTTATTTAATATGAACACCCATTATTTGCCTCGCTGAATTATGTATGCCTTGGAATCCTGAGGAGTCTATATCCTATTGACCCCGTTTCTGAGTCTAACAGAAAAATTAACACATGAGGAATTGTAAGGAGTAAATTTCGTATGGACCCTCCTTCAGAGCCTCATTGAATAATGTATACCTGGAGAAAAATTTGTTGTCTCTTTCATATGGCGATTCATTCAGAGCATCAGTAAAGAATGCAGACCTGTGGAGTTTCCAGGTGTCCAGGTGGCCAGGTGCTGCTTTGCCCATACATTCAGAACATCAGTGAATAATACACACCTGTGGTATAGTCAGGAGTCTATTTTATAAGGCGCCTCATTCAGAGGCTGAGTGAATAACACACCTGGGGAATAGTCAGGAATCTATTCTGTATTGCCACTTATTCAGAGCCCCAATGAATAATGCACACCTGGGAATTCATCAGAAGTCTATTTTATATGGACACTCTTTCAGAGCCTTTCTGAATAATACACACATTGGGTAGAGTCAGGAATGTGTTTCTTATGGCCACTCACTGAGACTTCCAGGAAATAGTGCACAATCGGGGAGTTGTCAGGAGTATTTCATATGGCATTTCATACATAAACTCAGTGAATAAGACACACCTGGGGAATAGTCAGGAGTGTATTTCAATTAAGCACACACTAAGAGGCACAATGAATTATACACAACTGTGGAATAATCAGGAGCCAATTTTATCTGGCCTGTCGCTCAGAGCTTCATTGAATATTGCACTACGGTGGAATAGTCAGGAGTCTAATTGATATAGCTACTCCTTCAGAGCCTCTCTGAATAATATGCACTTCGGGGATATTTACGTGTCTATTTTATATTACCACTGATTCAACGCTTTAGTAAATAATGCATATTATACCTGGGGAATAGTCAGCAATCTGTTTTATATGGCCTCTCATTTCTCACCTCAGGGAATATTGCACACCAGGGGAATAGTCAGGATACTATTTCTTATGGACACTCGTTCAGACCTTCACTGAATAATGCGCACATTTTGAATAGTGAAGATTCTGTTTTATATGGCCACTCCTCAGTGAATGGTACACATCTATGGAATAGTCAGGAGACTATTTGCTATAGCCACTCATTCAGAGCCTCAGTGAATTATGCACGTCTAAGGAGTACTGAGGATATTATTTAAAATGACCCTTCATTAAAGTCCTCAAGGAATAGTCAAGGGTCTATTTCATATGGCCACTCATTCAGAGCCTCACTGAATGACACACACTTGGGGAATAATCAGGATTCTGTTTCATGTGATCAGTATCGAGAGCCAAACTTTATAATGCACACATTGGGAATAGTGAGGAGTCTGATAGAAACACTCTTTCAGTGCTTCAGTGAATAATACACACCTGGGGAATAGTCAGCAATTATTTCATCCAAATACTTTTTCAGAACCTCCCTTAATAATGCATACATGGGGAATATTTAGAATTCTAAGGCAAATCTTGGCAAGGCAACGCACAACAAAACAAAAAAAGGCATTTCCATGAAAGGCAATTGTAGGTAAGGCAAGGCAATGTAATTCTAGGGAATGCAACTCCAGGAAATGCAAGGCAGGGCAATTCTAGCCAAGACAATTGGCAAAAAGGTAATTCCAGGAAAATTACGGAAAACGAAGGCAGGGAAAAGCAAATCCTGACAGGGCAATTTCAGGTATGGCCAAACAAGAAAATTAAAGGGAAGGCAAGGAAAGGCAATTTAAGGCAAAGCAATTACAGGCAATGAAAGGCATGGCAAGCTGTGGCAAGGCAAAAACATTCCAGGTAAGAAAATTTCAGGAAAGTCAAGGAAAGGTAAGGCCAAGGAAGAACATTCCAGGAAAGGCAATTTCAGGCAAGGCAAGTCAATGCAATAAAAGGCAATTCCAAGCAAGGAAATTCCAGGCAAGGAAGGGCAAGAATATGTAGGGCAATTATAATCAAGCCTTTTTTAGGCAAGGCAAGGCAATGCAAGGCAATTTCAGGAAAGTCAATTTAAGAAAGACAAAGCAAGGCAAGGCAAGGCAATTTCAGGAAAAGCAAAACAAGACAGGGCAATTCCAGGCAGAGCAATTTTAGTTATGACAAGGCAAGGCAGGGCAATTCCATTCAGGGCAATTCGAGACGAGGCAAGGTAAGGCAAGGAAATTCTAGGCAAGGAAATTCCAGGCAAGGCAAGGAGAGCCAAAGCAAAGAATTTCAGACAGGGACATTCCAGGCTAGGCAAGGCAAGGCAATGCAAAAAATTTCCAACAAGTCATAAGAATTCCAAGCAAGGCAATTACAGGCTAGGCAAGGGAAGACAAGGCAATGAAATTCTAGGCAAAGAAACTCCAGGCAAGGCAAGACAATGTAAGGCAAGGCAATACTGGGCAAGGCAATTTTTGGCAATGCAAGACAAGGCAATTCCAGGCAAGGCAATTGCAGTAAAGGCAATTTCTGGCAAGATAAGGAAGACAAGGAAAGGAAAAGCAATTCCAGGCAAGGCAACTCTAGCTAAGGCATGGCAACACAACTCCAGGCAAGACAATTCCAGTTAAGGCAAGGTAAGGCAACGCATGGCAAGGCAATTCTACCTTGCAAGGCAATTTCAGGAGAGGAAAGGCAAGGTAAGGCAATTCGAAACAAGGCAACTCCAGTCAACGCAAGACAAGACAATTCCACACAAGGCGATTTCAGGGAAGACAAGGGAGGGTAATTCCAATCAAGGAAAAGCAAGGCAAGGCAAGGCAAGGCAATGCATGGCAATTGAAAGCAAGGAAATTATAGGCAAGAAAAGGCAATGTAATTCCAATTAAGGCAATTTCAGGCAAGACAGGGCAAGGCAATGTAGGGCAATTTAGGCAATGCTTTTTTAGGCAAGGAAAGGCAACGCAAGACAATTTAAGGAACGACAATTTTAGGAACGGTAGGGCAACGCAAGGCAAGGCAAAACAAGGTAAGACAAAAAGAGAAAATTCCAGGCAAGGAAATTTTATGCAATGCAAGGCAAGGCAATACCAGGATAGGCAATATCATTCAAGGCAAAGGAAGGCAACCCAAGGCAAAGCAAGGCAATTTCAGGCAAGACAATTCCAGGTAAGGCAATCCCATGCAAGAAAAGGCAAAGCAATGCAAGACAATTGTTGGAAAGTCAATTCCGGGCAAGACAAGGCAAGGCAAATCCAGGTAAAACAAGGCAAGGCAATTCTAGTCAAGGCAATTGCAGGAAAGGCAATTTCAGGCAAGGCAAGGAAGACAAGGAAGGAAAAAGCAATTCCAGGCCAGGCAATTCTAGCTAAGGCAAGGCAACACAACTCCAGGCAAGGCAATTCCAGTGAAGGCAAGATAAGAAAATGAAAGACAAGGCAATTCTATGCAAGGCAATTTCAGGCGAGGAAAGGCAAGGCAAGGCAATTCAAAACAAGGCAACTCCAGTCAACGCAAGGTAAGACAAGACAATTCCACACAAGGCGATTCCAGGGAAGGCAAGGCAAAGCAATTCCAGGCAAGAAAAAGTAAGGAAAGGCAAGGCAAGGCAATGCATGGCAATTGAAAGCAAGAAAATTATAGGCAAAGGAAGGCAATGCAATTCCGGACAGGGCAATTCCAGGCAAGGCAGAGCAAGGCAATGTAGGGCAATTTAGGCAATGCTCTTTTAGTCAAGGAAAGGCAACGCAAGACAATTTAAGAAACGTCAATTTTAGGAATGGCAGGGCAACGCAAGGCAAGGGAAAACAGGGAAAGGCAAAAAGATGAAATTCCAGGCAAGAAAATTTTAGGCAATGCAAGGCAAGGCAATTACAGGTTAGGCAATACCAGGCAAGGCAAAGAAAGGCAACCCAAGGCAAGGCAAGGCAATTCCAAGCAAGACAATTCCAGGTAAGGCAATCCCATGCAAGAAAGGCAAGGCAATGCAAGACAACTGCTGGAAAGTCAATTCCAGGCAAGACAAGGCAAGGCAAACCCAGGCAAGGCAAGGCAACGCAATTCCAGGCAAGGTGATTTTAGGCAAGGCAACGCAAGGCAATTCCAGGCAAGGCAAGGCAAGACAAGGCAAGACAATTCCAGACCAAGTAACTCCAGGCAAGGCAAGAAAAGGCAATTCAAGGCAAGGCAATCCCAGCGAAGGAAAGGTAAGGCGAGGCAATGCAATTCTAGGCAAGGCAATTTTAGGCAAGACCAAGCAATGTAAGGCAAAGAAATTTCAGTCAAGGCAAGGAAAGGCAACACAAGTCAAAACAATTCTAAACAAGGCAATTTCAAGAGATGGAAATCAAGGCAAGGCAATTCAAAACAAGGCAACTTCAGTCAAGGCAAGGCAAGAGAAGGCAACTCCAGGCAAGGCTATTTCAGGCAAACAAAGGGAGGGCAATTCCAGGCAAGAAAAGACAAGGCAAGGCAAGGAAATTCCAGGCAAGACAACTCCAGGCAAAGGCAATCCCATGCAAGAAAAGGCAAGGCAAGGCAAGGCAAGGCAAGGCAAGGCAAGGCAAGGCAAGGCAAGGCAAGGCAAGGCAAGGCAAGGCAATTCCATTAAAGTCAATTCCAGGCAAGGAAAGGGAAGGCAATTCCAGGCAAGGCACTGAAAGGCACTGCAAATCCAGGCGGCAAAATTTTAGACGAGGTAATGCAAGGTACGTCACCTCCTGGCAAGGCAAAGCAAGGCAATTATAATAAAGGCAATTCCAGGCAAGGAAAGGCAAGCCAAGGCAAAACAATTCCAGGCAGGACAATTTTGGGCTAGGTAAAGCAAGGCAATGCAACGAAAATCCAGGCAAGGCAAGGAAATTCCATGCAAAGCAAGTAAAGGAAAGGCAAAGAAAGTCAGGGCAAGAAACGGCAAGGCAATTCTAGGCAAGTCAATTCTAGACAAGGCAAGGCAATTCTAGGCAAGGCAAGGCAATGCAAGACCAGGCAAGACACGGCAAATCCAGACAAGGGAGTTCCAGGCTAGGCAATAGCAGGAAAGGCAATTGCAGGCAAGACAACGCAGTTCCAGGCAAGGCAATTCCGTATATGGCAACGCAGGGCAATTCCAGGAAAGACAATTCAAGGCAAGGCAACTCCAGGCAATGCAAGGCAAGACAAGGCAATTCCAGGCAGGGCAAGGCAAGGCAACGTAATTCTAGGAATGGCAATTCTAGGCAAGGTCAGGAAAGTTAAGGTAATTCCAGGAAAGACAAAGCAAAACAAGGCAAGGCAATCCCAGGCAAGAAAATTTCTGGCAAGGCAAGTCAATGCAAGAAAATTCCAGACAAGTAAATTCCAGTCAAGGCTAGGCAAGGAAATTGCAAGCAAGGCAAATACAGGCAAGGCAAGCCAAGGAAATTTCAGGCAAGGCAAGGCAAGTCTGGGTAATTGCAGGCATGTCAATTTCAGGCAAGGCAAGGCAAGGCAGGGCAATTCCAGACAGGGCAATTAAAGACAATGAAAGACAAGGCTAAACATCTCTACGCAAGATATTTCCAGCCAAAGCAAGGCAAGCCAAAGCAAGGCAATTCCAGACAGGGCAATTCCAGACTAGGCAAGGAAATGCAATGCAAGAAAATTTCCAGCAAGGCAAAAAAATTCCAGGTAAGGAAATTTAAGGCAAGGCAAAACAAGCAAGGCAGGCCAATTCCAGGCAAGGCAATTCAAGGTAAGAAAAGGCAAGGCAAAGCAGTGCAATTTCAGGAAAGGCAATTCAAGACAAGGCAAGGCAGGGAAATTTCAAGCAAGGCAATTTGAGGCAAGGCAAGGCAAAAAACGTAATTCCAGTCAAGGCAATTCCAGGCAAGGTGAGACAAACAAGGAATGGCAATTACAGGTAAGGAAATTCCAGGCAAGTCAAAAAAAGGCAATTCCAGGCAAGGCAATTACAGACAAGGCAAGGCAATGCAAGGCAAGGACATTTCAGGCAAGGCAATTTCTGGCAATGCAAGGCAAGGCAATTTAAGGCAAGGCAATTGCCAGAAAGGCAAGGAAGGCAAGACAAGGCAGGGAAAGTTATTTCCAGGTAAAGAAATTCCAGGTAAAGCAAGGCAAGACAATTTCAGGCAATGCAATTCCAGTCAAGGCAAGGCAAGGCAACGCAAAGCAAAGCAATCCTAGGCAAGTGAATTCCAGGCGAGGTAAGGCAAAGCAGGGCAATTTAAATACAAGGCAATTTTAACCAAGGTAAGGCAAGACAAGGCAATTCTACGTAAGGCTAATCTAGGTAAGGCAAGGGAAGGCAATTCGAGGAAAGGGAATTCCAGGAAAGGCAAAGTAAGGAAAGGCAATGCAATTCTAGGCAAGGCAATTTAAGGGAAGGCAGGGCAAGGTAAAACAAAGCAATTCCTGGCAATGAAAGGCAGGGCAATTTTAGGCAAGGCAGTTGCCAAAAAGGCAATTCCAGGCAAGGCAAGGCAAGAAAAGACATGGAAAGGCAATTTCAGGCACGAAAATTTTAGCTAAGGCAAGGCAAAGCCATTCCAGACAAGGCAATTCCAGGTAAGGCAAGGCAAGGCAACGCGTTGAAAGACAATTCTGGGCAAGGCAATTCCAGGGGAGGAAAGGCAAGGCAAGGCAATTTGAAACAATGAAACTCCAGTCAAGGCAAGGCAATACAAGGCAATTCCAGGCAAGGTCATTCCAGGGAAGGCAAGGCAGGACAATTACAGGCAGGGATATGTAAGGCAAGGCAAGGCAATGCAATGCAAGGCAATTCCAAGCAAGAAAATTCCAGGCAAGTCAAGGCAAAGAAATTCCAGGCAAGGAAATTCTAGGCAAGGCAAGTCAAGGAAAGGCAGCGGAATGCTAGACAAGGAAACTCCAGGCAAGACAGGGTAACGCAATGGAGGGCAATTCCAGGCAAGACTGTTTTAGGCAAGGCAAGGCAATGCAAAAAAGCAAGACAAGGCAACACGAGGCAAATTAAGACAAGGCAGTTTCAGCCAAGGCAACGAAATTCCAGGCTAGGCAATTACATTAAGAACAATTCCAGGCAAGTCAAGGCAAGGCAAGGCAATTTCAGCAAGGCAATTTCACATAAGGCAATGCAGAGCAATTTCAGGAAATGCAAATCCAGGCAAGGCAACTCCAGGCAAGGCAAGTCAACTAAATCCCAAGAAAGCAATTCCAGGCAAGGCAAGAAAAATCAAGGCAATTCCAGGCAAGGCAAGGCAAGTCAATAGCAGGCAAAAAATTCATGGCAAGGAAAGTCAATGCAAGGCTATTCCAGGCAAGTAAATTTCAGGAAAGACTAGGCAAAAAAATTGAAGGCAAGGCAAATTCAGGCAAATCAAGGCAAAGCAAGAAAATTCCAGGCAAGGCAAGGAAACTCAAGGCAATAGCAGGCAGGAAAATTTCTGGCAAAGCAAGCCAAAGAAAGGCAATTTCAGACAGGGCAATTATAGGCTAGGCAAGGAAAAGCAATGAAAGAAAATTTCTAAAAAAGGCAAAGAATTCCAGGCAAGGGATTTCAAGGCAAGGCAAAACTAGGTAAGGCAGACCTACTCCAGGCAAGGCAATTCGAGGTAAGGAAAGGCAAGGCAAAGCAGGGCAATTGAAGCAAGGCAATTAGTGATAAGGCACGGCAGGGAAATTTCAAGCAAACAATTCGAGGCAAGGCAAGGCAAAAAAGGGCAATTCCAGGCAAGACGATTTCAGGCAAGGCAAGGCAAAGCAATTCCAGGCAAAACAAAACAAGACAAGGCAAGGAAATTTCAGACAACGAAATTCCAGAGAAGGCAAGAAAATGCTATTCCTGGCAAGGTAATTCCAGGCAAGGCAGGGTAAGGCAATGCAATGCAATTCAAAGCAAGGCAATTCCAGGTAAGGCAGGGCAAAATTATGTAGCAAAATTCCAGGAAGGACTCTTTTATTCAAAACTAGGCAATGAAAGGCAATTTCAGAAAAGTCAATTTTAGGCATGGCAAGGCAAGATTAGGCAAGGCAAGGCAAGGCAATTCCAGGAAAGACAAGCCAAGCTAGGGCAATCTTAGGCAGGGCAATTTCAGCCAAGGCAAAGCAAGGTAGGGCATTTATTGGCAGGGCAATTTCAGACCAGGCAAGGCAAGGCAATTCTAGGCAAGGCAATTTTAGGCAAGGCAAGAGAAGCCACAGAAAGGCAATTCCAGACAGGGCAATTAAAGGCTAGTCAAGGCAAGGCAATGCGAGAAAACTTCGAACAAGACCTGGAAATTCCAAGCAACACAATTTCAGGCAAAGCAAGGAAAGGCAATTCCAGACACTGTGTTTCCAGGCAAGGCAAGGAAAGGCAATTCAAGGCAAGGCAATTTCAGGCAAGGCAAGGTAACAAAAGGCAATGAAATTCGAGGCAAAGCAATTTCCGGGAAGGCAAGGCAATATAAAGCAAGGCAATTCAAGGCACGGCAATTTTTGGCAATGCAAGGCAGAGCATTTCCAGGCAAGGCAATTGCTGGAAAGGCAATTCCAGGCAAGGCAATTTCAGTCAAAGCAAGGCAAGAAAACAGAAGGCAAGGGAATCCTTGGAAAGGCAATTCCAGGCGAGGAAAGGCAAGGGAAGGCAAGACAAGTTGAAACAAGGTACCTCCAGTCAAGGCAAGGCAATACAAGGCAACTCCAGGCAAGAATATTCCAGCGAAATCAAGGCAGTGCAATTCCAGGCAAGAAAAATCATGACAATGCAAGGCAATCGCAGACAAGGCGATTTCAGGAAAGTCAAGGAAAGACAATTCCAGGTAGGGAAATTTCAGGCAAAGCAATTCAAGGCAAGGCAAGGCAACACAAGGCAATGCCAGGCAAGGCAAATCCAGGCAAGGCAAGGCAAGGGATGGCTAGGCAAGGCAATAAAATTTTAGGCAAGGCTATTACAGGAAAGGCAATTCCAGGAAAAGCTAGGCAAGATAAGGCATTAAAAGGCAATTCCAGTTAAGGCAATTCTAGGCTAGGCAAGGGAAAACGAGGGATGGCAGTGCAATTTTAGGCAAGGAAATTATAGTATAGGCAGGGCAAGGCAATGTAGGGCAATTCCAGGCAAGGCTCTTTTACACAAGGCAATGCAACACAAGGCAACGCAAGGCAATTTCAGAAAAGTCAATTTTAGGCACGGCAAGGCAAGGCAAGGCAAGGAGAGTCAATTCCAGGAAAGGCAAAGCAAGGCAATTTCAGGCTAGGCAATTCCAGGCATCAAAAGTCAAGGCAATGAAAATCCAGACAAGAAATTTCCAGGCAAGACAATTGAGGCAAGGCTATTTCATGCTATAAAAGGCAAGGCAATGCAAGGCAATTATGGGACAGTGAATTGCAGCCAAGGCAACTCTAGGCAATTTCAGGCGAAGCAAGGCAAGGCAGGGCAATGCCAGGAAAGGCAATTTCAGACAATGCAAGGCAAAGCAACACAATTCAAGGCAAGGGAATTCCAGGCAAGGCAATTTCAAGCAGGGCAATTCTGGCAAGACCAGGCAAGGCAATTCCAGACAAGGCAAGGAAAGGAAAGGAAAGGCACGGCAATGCAATTCTAGGCAAGGAAATTTCAGAAAAGGCAATTCCAGGCAAGGCAAGGCAAGACGAGGCAGAGAAAGGCAATTCCAGAGAAGGAAATTTTAGGAAAGGTGGGGTAAGGCAATTGCAGAGAAGGCTACTCCAGAAAGTGCAAGGCAGGGAAATTCCAGGCAGGGCAAATGCCCACAAGGAAATTCCAAAACAAATTAAGGCAAGAGAAAGCAGGGAAAGGCAATCCCATTAAAGGTAATTCCAGGTAAGACAAGGCAAGGAAATTCAGGGAAGGCAACACCAGACAAGGCAAGGCAAGGCAATTAAAGGAAAGGCAAATCCAGGCAAGGCATGAAAACGCAGGGCAAGGCAATTCCAATTAAGGAAAGGCAAGGCAAGGTTATTCCAAGCAAGGCAATTCAAGTCAAGGCAAGGTAAGCCAAGGCAATGCAACTCTAGGAAGGGCAACTCCAGGCAAGACAAGGCAAGGCAATGCAAGGCAAGGCAATTTCAGGCAAGGCAATTCCTGGCAATTTAAGGCAAGGCAAGTCAAGACAAAAACAGGCAAAGCAAGGCAAGGCAAGGCAGGGCAATTATAAGCAAAGCAATTCCAGACAATACAAGGCAAGCGTTTATAGGGATATTCCAGGCAAGACTCTTTTAGGCAAGGCAAGCAAGCCAAGGCAAAACAATTCCAGCCAGGGAAACTCCAGGCAAGGCAAGGCAAGGCAAGGCACGGCAAGGCAATGGAAGAAAATTTAAAACAAGGCATTGAAATTTCAAGCAAGGCAATTTCAGGCAAAACAAGGCAAGGGAATTCTAGGCAAGGCAATTCCAGGCAAGGCAAAGACAGGCATGGCAGGGCAATTTTAGGCAAGACAATTTCAGGCAAGGAAGGCCAAATCCAGGTATGGTAACTCGAGGAAAGAAAAGGCAAACATAACAGGGCAATTCCAGGGAAAGCAATTCGAGGCAAGACAAGGCAGAGAAATTCCAAGCAAGGCAATTTGAGGCAAGGCAAGGAAAGGCAAAATAGGGCAATTCATGGCAAAGCAATTTCAGGCAAGAAAAGGAAACGCAATCAAGACAATTAAAGGCAAGACAACTGCAGACATGGTAATTCCAGGCAAGACAAGGAAAGGCAATTCTGGGTGAAGCAAGTTAAGTGTGGCAATGCAATTCTAGGCAAGGCAATTCCAGGCAAGGCAAGGTAAGGTAGTGCATTTCCAGGGAGGGAAATTTCAGGCAAGGCAAGGCAAGGTAGGACAAATCCAGGTAGGGCAATTCCAGACAGTAAAAGGCAAGACAAATTTAGGCAAGGCAATTCCAGGCAAGACAAAGCAAGCCAAGGAAAGGCAAGTCAAGACAAAGCAATTCCAGGCTAGGCAATGCAAGCCAATGACAGAAAACTCCCGGCAAGGCAAGAAAATTTCAGGCACGGCAATTTCAGGCAAGTCAAGTCATGCCAATTTCAGTAAAGGGTGTACCAGGCAATACAAACAAGTTAAGGCAGGTCATTTTCAGGCAAGGCAATTCGAGTTAAGGAAAAGGAAGACAAAGCAGGGAAACCACAGACAAGGCAATGTGAGGCAAGGCAATAAAGGGAAATTACAAACAAGGCAATTTGAGGGAAGGCAAGGCAAGGCAAAAAAGGGTAATTCCAGGAAAGCCTATTTCAGGCAAGTCACGGCAAGGCAATTCCAGGCAAGGCAAGACAAGACAAGGCAAGGCAGGGAAATTCCACACAAGGCAATTCGAGGAAATGCAAGGCAGGGAAATTTCAAACAAGGCAATTCAAGGCAAGGCAAGGCAATGCAAAACAGGGCAATTCCAGGCAAGGTAATTCCAGGAAAGGCAAGAAAAGGCAATTTGAGACAAGGGAATTAACGTCAAGTCAAGTAAGGCAAGGCAATGCAATTCTAGGCAAGGCAATTCTAACAAATGCAAGGCAATGTAAGGCAAGGAAATTTCTGGCAATGCAAGGCAGGGCAATTCCAAACAAGGCAATTGCCAAAAAGGCAATTCCAGGCAACGCAAAGGAATAAAAGGCAGGGGAAGGCAATTCCAGGCAAGGCAATTTCACCAAAGGCAAGGCAATGGAATTTTAGGCAAGGCAATACCAGGTAAGGCAATGCAAAAAAACGCAAGAAAAAAAATTCTAGGCAAGGCAATTCCAGGTGAGAAAAGGCAAGTCAAGACAAGGCAATTTGAAATAAGTCAATTGCAGTCAAGGCAAGGCAAGACAAGGCAATTTCAGGCAAGGCTATTTCATGGAAGGCACGGAAGGGCAATTTCAGGCAAAACAACTTCATGACCGGTAAGGCAGAACAATTTCAGGCAAGGACAAGCAAGGCAAGGCAATGTAATGCAAGGCAATTCTAAGCAAGAAAATATCAGGCAAAGAAAGGCAAAGAAATGCCAGCCAAGGCAATTCTATGCAAGACAAGGCAAGGGAATGGAGTGCAATTCTAGGCAAGGCAATTTTAGGCAAAGCAGGGCAAGGCAATGTAGGGCAATTTTAGAAAAGACAAGGCTCTTTTAGAAAAGACAAGGCAAAACAATACAAGGCAAATTCAGGAAAGTAAATTTTAGGCACGGCAAGAAAAGGCAAGGCAAACAAGGAGAGGCAATTTCAGGCAACACAATTTCAGGCAAGGCAAGACAAGAAAATTCCAGGCAAGAAACTCCAGGCAAGGCAATACTATGAAAGAAAAGGCCAGGCCACACAAGGAAATTCCAAAATAGTCAATTCCAGGCAAGGAAAGGCAAGGCAATTCATGTGAATTCGGGGAAAGTCAATTCCAGGCAAGAAAAGCCAAGGGAATTTCAGGCAAGACTAGGCAAGGCATTGCAATTCCAGGTGGGAAAATTTCAGCCAAGGTAATGCAAAGCAGGTCAGTTACTGGCAAGACAAGGCAAGACAATTATAGATAAGGCAATTCCAGGCAAGGCAAGGCAAGGCAATGTAAAACAATTCCAGTCTAGAAAAGCAAGGCAACGCAGAAAAAAATACAGGCAAGGCAAGGCAAATCCGGGCGAGGCAAGAAAAGGCAAGGCAAAGAAAGTCAAGGCAAAAAAATGAAAGGCAATTCCAGGCAATGCAAGGCAAGAAAATGTAAAGCAAGGCAAGACAAGGAAAACAAGCCAAATCCAGGCAAGGCAGTTCCAGGCAAGACAAGGAAAGGAAAGGCAATTCCAGGCTAGGCAATTACAAAAAAAGGCAATTCCAGGCACTGCAAGGAAAAACAAGGCAAACCCAGGCAAGGTAATTCCATGTAAGGCAAGGCAGGGCAATTCCAGGAAAGGCAAATCCAGGCAAGGCAAGGAAATTCCAGGCTAGGCAATTCCAGGAAAGTTAAGGCAAGGCAAGGCAATTCCAGGAAACGCAATTCCAGCCAAGACCAGGAAAGTCAAGGCAATTCCAGGCAAGGCAAGGCAAGGCAAGGCAAGACAAGGCAAGACAAGGGAAGGCAAGACAAGGGAATTTCAGGCAAGAGAATTTCTGACAAGGCAAGTCAATGCAAGGCAATTCCAGGAAAGTAAATTCCAGGAAAGTAAATTCCAGGCAAATCTAGGCAAGAAATTGCAGGCAAGGCAAATTTAGGCAAGGCAAGGCAAGGCAAGGCAAGGCAAGACAAGGCAGAGAAAGGTAATTCCAGACAAGGCAATTTTAGGTAAGGCAAGGCAAGGCAATTCCAGAGAAGGCAACACCAGGCAATGCAAGACAGTGCAATTCCAGGCAAGGCAATTGCCAGAAAGGCAATTCCAGAAAAATCAAGGCAAGAGAAGACAGGGATTGGCAATTCCAGGCAAGGCAATTTCAGGTAAGGCAAGGCAAGGGAATTCCAGCGAAGGCAACATCAGACAAGGCAAGGCAAGACAATTACAGGCAAGGCAAGACAACACAAGGCAATGGAAGGCTCTTCCCGGCAAGGCTTTTTTAGACAAGGCTAGGCAATGCAAGGCAAATTCCGGTAAGTCAATTTTACGCACAGCAAGACAAGGCAGGGCAAGGCAATTTCAGGAAAGGCAAGGCAAGGAAAGGCTACTCCAGGCAAGGTAATTTTAGGCAAGGTAAATCTAGGCAAGGCAATTTTGGAAAATACAAGGCAAGTGTAGGTAAGGCAATTTCAGACAAAGCCATTCTAGGCTAGGCTAGGCAAGGAAAGGCAAGAAAATTTTCAACAAGGCATGAAAATTTTAAGCAAGGCAAATTCAGGCAAAGCAAGGCAAGGCAAAGCAATTCTAGGCAAGGTATTTCTGGGCAAGGCAAGAAAAGGCACTTCGAGACAAGTCAATTTCAGTCAAGGCAAGGTAAGGTAAGGCAAAGCAATTCTAGGCAAGGCAATTCCAGGCAAAACAAGACAATGTAAGGCACGCTGATTCCAGGCAATGCAAATTTTGGTAATGCAAGTCAGGGCAATTCCTGGAAAGGCAATTGCCAGAAAGGCAATTCCAGGCAGGCACGACAAGGCAGGACAAGGCGGAGAAACGCAATTCCAGGAAAGACAATTTTAGCTATGGCAAGGCAAGGCAATTCCAGGCAAGGAAATACCAAACACGGTAAGGCAAGGCAACGCAATGCAATTCCAGGAGAGGAAAAGCAAGGCAAAGCAATTTGAAAGAAGGCAAGTCAATTCAAGGCTAGGAAAGCCAAGGCAATTCAAGGCAAGCCTATTCCAGGGAAGGCGAGACAGGGCAATTCCTGGAAAGAAAAAGCAATGCAAGGTATGGCAATGCAATGCAAGACAATTCCAAGCAAGAAAATTCTAGGCAAGGTAAGGCAAGGTAATTCCAGGCAAGGCAATTCTAGGCTAGGAAAGACACGGCAAGGCAAGGGAATGCAGCACAATTCTAGACAAGGCAATTCCAGGTAAGGCAGGGCAAAGAAATGTAGGGGAATTCTAGGCAAGGCTGTTTTAAGCAAGATAAGGCAACGCATGGCAATTTCAGGAAAGTCAATTTTAGGCACGGCAAGGCAAGGCAAATCAGGTAATTCCAGGCAAGGTAATTCCAGAAAAGGTAAGGCAAGAAAATTCCAAGATAGGCAATTCCTGGCAAGGCAAGGCACAGCAACCCAAGGCAAGGCAAGGCAATTCCAGGGAACACAATTCCAGACAAGAAAATCCCACGCTGGAAAAGGCAAGGCAATACAAGGCAATTTCAAAAAGTCAATTCCAGGTAAGGAACGGCAAGGTAAATCCTGACAAGGCAGGACAAGGCAATTCCAGGCAAGCCAATTGCACGAAAAGCAATTCCAGGCAAGGTGATTTCAGGCAAGGCAAAGAAAAACAATTTCAGGCAAGGAAAGCCAAGACAAGAAAGGCAATTTTATACATGGTAATTCTAGGCAAGGCAGGGCAAAACAATTCGAGTCAACACAATTCCAATCAATGCAAGTCCAGGCAGAGCAATTCCAGTCAGGGCAATTTCAGGCAAGGCAAGGCAAGGCAATTCTAGGCAAGGCAATTGCAGCAAAGTCAATTCCAGGCAAGAAAAGGGAAGGAAAATCCAGGGTAGATAAAACAAGGCAAATCCAGGCAATGCAATTACAGGAAAGACAATTCCAGGCAAGGCGATTTCAGGCAAGGCAAGGCAAAGCAATTCCAGGCAGAACAACCAAGACAAGGCAAGGCAATTCCAGACAAGGTACTTCCAGGCAAGGCACGAAAAGACAATTCGAGGCAAGGCAATTCCAGGAAAGACAAGGTAAGGCAAGACAATGAAATTCTAGACAAGGCAATTCCAGGAAAGGGAAGGCAATGGAAGGCAAGGCAATTCTAGGCTAGGCAAGGCAACACAAGGGGAGACAGCGCAATTCTAAGCAAGGCAATTTTAGACAAGGCAGAGCAAGGCAATGCAGGGCAGTCTAGGCAAGGTTCTGTTAGGCAAGGCATGGCAACGCAAGGAAAATTCAGGAATGTCAATTTTAGGCACAGCAAGGAAACTCAAGGCAAGCCAAGGCAAAAAGAGGCAATTCCAGGCAAGGTAATTTTAAATAAGGCAAGGCAAGGCAATTTCAGGGAAGACAAGTCCAGACAATGCAAGGCAAAGCAATTCCAGAAAAGGCAATTACTGGAAAGGCAATTCCAAAATTATTAAGGCAAGAGAAGGCAGGGAATGGCAATCCCAGGCAAGGCAATTACAGGGAAGGGAAGGCACGGCAATTTCAGGGAAGGCAATTTTAGACATTGCAAGGCAGGGAAATTCTAGGCAAGGCAATTCCAGAAAAGGGAAGACAATGCAAGGCAAGGCAATTTCAATCAAGGCAAGCCAAGGCAATGCGAGGCAATTCAGGGAAAGTCAATTCCAGGCAAGAAAAGGCAAGGCAATTTGAGGCAACGCAAGCAAGGCAGTGCAATCTCAGGCAAGGTAATACAAGGCATGTCAGTTTTGGGCAAGAAAAGGCAAAGCAATTACAGGCAAGGCAATTCCAGACAAGGCAAGGAAAGCCAAGGCAAGGCAATTCCAGGCAGGGCAATTCCAGGCTAGGCAAAGCAAGGAAACAAAAAAAAATTCCAGTCAAGGCAAGGCAATACCAGGCAAGACAATGAAAGCAATGGCAAAGAAAGTCAAGGCAAGGAAAGGCAAGGAAATTTCAGGCTAGGCAATTTCAGGCAAGGCAACTCTAGGCAAGGCAAGGCAAGATAAACAAGGAAAGTCCAGGCAAGACAAGGCACAACCAGGCTAGGCAATTGCAAGAAAGACAATTCCAGGTAAGGCAAGGCATGGCAACTCCAGGAAAGGCAAATCCAGGAAAGGCAAGGCAAGTCGATTCCAGGCAAGGCAACTCCAGGCAAAGCAAGAAAAAACAATTCCAGGCAAGGAAAGTCAAAACAACGAAATTTCAGAAAAGGCTAAAAAAGTCAAGGCAACTCCAGGCAAGGCAACTCAATGCAAAATAATTCCAGGCAAGTAAATTCCAGGCAAGACTAGGCAAGGAAATTTCAGGCAAGGCAAATCCAGGCAAGGCAAGGCAAAACAAGGCAATTCCAGTCAAGGCAAGTCAAGGCAGGGCAATTGAAGGCAGGGCTATTTCAGGCAAGGCAAGGCAAGGTAGGGCAATTCCAAGCAGGGCAATTATAGACTATGCAAGGCAAGGCAAGACAATTATAGGCAAGGCAATTCCAGGCAAGGCAAGGCCAGTCAAAGCAAGGCAATTTTAGACAGGGCAATTCCAGGCTAGGCAAGAAAAGGCAAGGGGAAAAAATGCCCAGAAAGGCAAAAAAAATTTTCAGACAAGGGAATTCAGGGCAAGGCAAAACAAGGCAAGGCAGGCCAATTCCAGGCAAGGCAATTCGAGGTAAGGAAAGGCAAGGAAAAGCAGTGCAATTCCATTCAAGGCAATTCGAGGCAAGGGAAGACAGGGAAATTTCAAGCAAGGCAGTTCGAGGCAAAGAAAGGCAAGGCAAAAAAGGACGATTCCAGACAAGGCGATTTCAGGCAAGGCAAGGCAATTGCAGGAAAGGCAATTTCAGGTAAGGCAATTGCAGGAAAGACAATTCCAGGCTAGGCAAGGCAAAGCAATGAAAGAAAATTTAGAAGAAGGTATGGAAATTCCATGTAAGGCAATATCAAGCAAGAAAATTTTAGACAACGTAATTTCAGGCAAGGCAAGGCAGAGCGATTCCAGGCAGGAAATTTTCAGGCAACGTAAGGCAAGACAAGCCAATTCTAGGCAATTCAACTCCAGGCAAGGTAAGGTAAACCAAGGCAAGGCAATTCCAGGCAGAGAAATTCCAGGCTAGAAAAGCAAGGCAACGTGAAAAAATTCCAGGCAAGGCAAGGCAATACCAGGCAAGGCAAGAAAGTTCAAGGCAAAGAATGTTGAGACAAGTAAAGGAAAGGCAATTATAGGCAAGGTAATACCAGGCAAGGCAATTCTAAGCAAGACAATACAAGAGAAAGAAAGAAAAGGAAAGGCAACAGAAGGCAAGAGAAGGCAAATCCAGGCAAGGCAGTTCTAGGCAAGACACGGTAAGGCAAAGCAAAGCAAGGCAATTTCATGCTAGGCAATTTCAGGCAAGGAATATCAAGTCAAGAAAATTTCAGGAAAGGCAATTCCAGTCAAGGCCAGAAAAGTCAAGGCAATTGCAGTCAAGGCAAAACAAAACAAGGCAGAGCAAGGCAATTCCAGGCAAATAAATTCCTGGCAAGGCAAGTCAATTCAAGGCAATTCCAGACAAGTAAATTCCATACAAGGCTAAGAAAGAAATTGCAGTCAAGGCTAATCCAGCAAGACAAGGCAATTCCAGGCAAGGCAAGGCAAAACAGGGCAATTGCAGGCAGGGGAATTTCAGGCAAAGCAAGGCAAGGCAGGACAATTCCAGACAGGGATATTTCAGAGAATGCAATGCAAGGCAAGGCAATTTTAAGCAATGCAATTTCAGGCAATGCAAGGCAAGTCAAAGCACGGCAATACCATACAGGGCAATTCCAGGCAAGGCAAGGCAAGTCAAAGCCTGGCAATTCCAGACAGGGCAATTCCAGGCTAGGCAAGCGGAGGCAAGGCAAGAAAATTCCCAGCAAGTCAAAAAATTCCAGGCAAGGGAATTCAAGGCAAGGCAAAACAAGGAAAGGAAGGCCAATTCCAGGCAAGGCAATTTAAGGTAAAGAAAGGCAAGGCAAAGCAGGGAAATTCCATTCAAGTCAATTTGAGGCAAGGCAAGGCAAGGCAGAAAAATTTCAAGCAAGGCAATACGAGGCAAGACAACGCAAGGCAAGTCAAAAACGGACAATTTTAGGCAAGGCGATTTCAGGCAAGGCAAGGCAAGACAATTGCAGAAAAGGCAATTCCAGGCAAGGCAATTGCAGGAAAGGCAATTCCAAGCTAGGGAAGGCAAAGCAAGGCAAAGAAAGAAAATTTAGAACAAGGCATGGAAATTCCATGCAAGGCAATATCAGGCAAGGCAAGGCAAGGAAATTCCAGACTAGGTATTTTCAGGCAAGGCAAAGCAGGGTGATTTCAGTCAGGAAATTTTTAGGCAAGGTGGGTCAGTTCCATGCAAGACAAGGCAAGCCAATTATAGGCAATTCAATTCCGGGCAAGGCAATGCAAGCCAAGGCAAGGCAATTCCAGGCAGGAAAATTCCAGGCTAGGCAAAGCAAGGCAACCTAAAAAAATTCCAGGCAAGGCAAGGCAATACCACGCAAGGCAAGAAAATTCAAGGCAAAGAAAGTCAAAACAATGAAAGGAAAGACAATTCCAGGCAAGGTAATACCAGGCAAGGAAATTCTAGCCAAGGCAAGGCAAGGCAAGGCTAGGCAAGGCAAGGCTAGTCAAGGCAAGGCAAGGCAAGGCAAGGCAAGGCAAAAGGAAAGAAAAGAAAAGGAAAGGAATGGAAAAGAAAGGAAAGGAAAGGAAAGGAAAGGAAAGGAAAGGAAAGGAAAGGAAAGGAAAGGAAAGGAAAGGAAAGGAAAGGAAAGGAAAGGAAAGTCAAGACAAGAGAAGGCAAATCCCAGCAAGGCAGTTCCCAGAAAGCCAAGGTAAGGCAAACAAGGAAATTCCAGGCTAGGCAGTTGCAGGAAATGATATTCTAGGTAAGCCAAGGCAAGACAAGCAATTCTAGTCAAGGCAATTCCACGTAAGGGAAGGCAGGGCAAATCCAGGAATGGCAAATCAAGGCAAGAAAAGGCAACGCAATACCAGGCAAGGCAACTCCAGGCAAGGCAACGCAAGGTTATTCCAAGCTAGGCAATTCCAGGAAAGGAAAGCCAAGGCAAGAAAATTTCAGGAAAGGCAATTTCAGGCAAGGGCATAAAAGTCAAGGCAATTCCAGACAACGCAAGACATAGAAAGGCAAGGCAAGATAATTCCAGGCAAGAAATTTCCTGGCAAAGCAAGTCAATTCAAGGCAATTCCAGGCAAGAAAAGGCAATTTCAGGCTAGGGAATTTCAGTCAAGGCAACCCAAGGCAAGGCAAGGCAATTCCAGGCAAGGCAAGGAAGGTCAATTCCAGGCAGGAATATTCCAGACAATGCAAAGCAAGGCAAGACAATTTTAAGCAAGGCAATTCCAGGTACGGCAAGGCAAGTCAAAGCAAGGCATTTCCAGACATGGCAATTCCAAGCTAGGCAAGCAAAGGCAAGGCAAAAAAATTTCAAGCAAGAAAATTCAAGGCAAGGCAAAAGAAGGCAAGGCAGGCCAATATCAATCAAGGCAATTTGTGGTAAAGAAAGGCAAGGCAAAGCAGGGCCATTCAAGGCAAGGCAATTCGAGGCAAGACAAGGCAGGGAAATTTTAAGCAAGGCAATTAGAGGCAAGACAAGGCAAGGCAAAAATGGGCAATTCTAGGCAAGGCGATTTCTGTCAAGGCAAAGCAAGGAAATTTCAGGCAAGGCAAGGCAATTCCAGAAAAGTCAAGTTAAAGAAAGTCAATTCCAGGAAAGGCAAGTTAAGTCAAGGCAATGCAATTCTAGACAAGAAAATTTCAGGCAGGGCAAGGCAATGCAAGGCAAGGTAATTTCAGGGAAGACGATATCTGGTAAGGCAAGGAAAGACAAGGCAGAGAAAGGTACTTTCAGGCAAGGTAATTCCAGGCAATGCAATTGCCAGAAAGGCAATTCCTGGTAATGCATGGCAAGACAAGGCAGGGAAAGATATTTTCAAATAAGGCAATTTTAGCTAAGGCAATGCATGGAAATTCCAGGCAAGGCAATGCAAGGCAACGCAAGGCAACGCAATTCCAGTCAAGGCAATTCCAGGAGAGGAAATGCAAGGCAAACCAATTCAAAGCAAGGCAATTTCAGTCAAGGCCAGGCAAGACAAGGCAATTCCACGCAAGCTTATTCCAGGGCAGGCAAGTCATGGCAATTACAGGCTAAGTAAAGCAATGCAATGCAAGACAGGCAAAGCAAGAAAATTTCAGGCAAGAAAATTCTAGGCTAGGCAAGGCAAGGCAAAGAAAGGCAGTGCAATGCCGGGCAAGGCAATTAGAGGCAAGGTGGACAAGACAATCTAGGGCAATTCTAGGCAAGGCTCTTTTAGGCAAGGCAGGAAAACGCAAGACAATTACAGGAAAGACAATTCTAGGCAAGGCAAAAAAACACAAGGCACGCCAAGGCAAGGAAAGCAAAAAGAGGCAATTTCAGGAAAGGCAATTCCAGGAAAGGCAATTCCAGGCAAGAAAAGGCAATTTCAGGCTAGGGAATTTCAGGCAAGGCAACCCAAGGCAAGGCAAGGCAAGGCAAGGCAATTCCAGGCAAGACAGTTCCAGGCAAGGAAATCCCATGCAAAAAAAGAAATGAAATGCCAGTCAATTGCAGAAAAGTCAATTCCAGGCAAGAAAAGGCAAGGTGAATTCAGGCAAGGCAAGGAAAAGCAATTTCAGGCAAGGCAATTGCAGAAAATGCAATTTCAGGCTAGGCAAGACAAGACAATGAAAGAAAATTTAGAACAAGGCATGAAAATTTCACGCAAGGCAATATCAAGCAAGGCAAGGCAAGGAAATTCCAAACCAGGTATTAACAGGCGAGACAAGGCAAGGTGATTCCAAGCATGGAAATTTGAGGTAACGTAATGCAAGGCAGTTCAGTTCCGGGCAAGAAAAGGCAAGCCAATTTCAGGCAAGGCAATTCCAGGCCAGACAAGGAAAGGCAATCCCAGTCAGGGAAATTCCAGGCTAGGCAAAACAAGGCAACGTAAAAAAAATTCAGGCAGGAAAATGCAATCCCAGGCAAGGCAGGAAAATTTGAGGCAAAGAAATCACGACAAGGAAAGAAACAGCAATTCCAGGCAAGGTAATATCAGGCAAGGCACTTATAGGCAAGGCAAGGAAAGGAAAGGAAAGATAAGTCAAGAGAAGGCAAATCCAGGCAAGGCAGTACCAGGCAAGTCAAGGTAAAGTAAGGCAAGACAAGGCAATTCCAGGCTAGGCAGTTGCAGGAAATGCAATTCCATGTAAGACAAGGCAAGACAAGGCAATTCCAGGCAAGACAATTCCACGTACGACAAGGCAGGGCAATTCCAGGAAAGGCAAATCAAGGCAAGAAAAGGCAATGCAACACCAGGCAAGGCAACTCCAGGCAAGGCAAGGCAAGGAAATACCATTCCAGGCTAGGCAATTTGAGGGAAGAAAAGTTAAGACTAGAAAATTTCATGCAAAACAATTCCAGGCAAGAAAATTCCTGGCAAAGCAAGTCAATTCAAGTCAATTCCAGTCAAGGCTAAGCAAGAAAATTGCAGGCAAGGCTCATCCAGGCAAGGCAAGACAAGGCAAGGCAATTCCAGTCAAGACAAGACAAGGCAGGGCAATTTTAGGCAAGGCAAGGCAAGGCAAGGCAGGGCAACTTCAGGCAGGGATATTACAGATAATTCAAGGCAAGGCAAGACAATTTTAAGCAAGGCAATTCCAGGCAAGGCAAGGAAAATCAAAGCAAGGCAATTCCAGACAGTGCAACTAAAGGCTAGGCAAGCAAAGTCAAGGCAAGAAAATTTTCAGCAGGGCAAAAAAAATCCAGGCAAGGGAATTCAAGGCAAGGCAAAACAAGGCAAGGCAGGCCAATTATAGGCAAGGCAATTTGTGGTAAGGAAAAAGAAGGCAAAGCAGGGCAATTGCAGGCAAGGCAATTCGAGTTTAAGCAAGGCAAGGAAAGGCAAAAAAGGGCAATTTCAGGCAAGCGATTTTAGGCAAGGCAAGGCAAGGCAATTCCAGGAAAGGCAAGACAAGACAAGGCAAGGCAATTCCACACAAGGAACTACAGGCAAGGCAAGGCAAGGCAATTCCAGGAAAGGCAAGACAAGACAAGGCAAGGCAATTCCACACAAGGAACTACAGGCAAGGCAAGGAGAGGCAATTCCAGGAAAGGAAATTACAGGCAAGGTAAAGCAAGGCAAGGCAAGGCAAGGCAGTGCAAGGCAATTCAAGGAAAAGGAGGATAAGGCAAGGCAATGCAATTCTAGTCAAGGTAATTTCAGGCAAGGCAAGGCAATTTCAGGCAAGGCAAGGCAATTTCAGGCAAGGTAATTCCTGGCAATGCAAGTTCACGCAATTTCAGGCAAGGTAACTGCTGAAAACGTAATTTCAGGTAAGGCAAGTCAAGACAAGGCAGGGAAAGGTATTTCCAGTCAAGGCAATTTCAGGTAAGGCAAGGCAACACAATTACAGGCAAGGCAATTCCAGTGAAGGCAAGGCAAGGCAACACAAGG
The DNA here is from genome assembly GCA_028533165.1 of Leontopithecus rosalia. Taxonomy (NCBI): domain Eukaryota; kingdom Metazoa; phylum Chordata; class Mammalia; order Primates; family Cebidae; genus Leontopithecus; species Leontopithecus rosalia. The sequence continues at coordinate 52,312 of JAPYYA010000781.1, forward strand.
TAAGACAATTCTAGCCAAGGCAATTCCATGTGAGAAAAGGCAAGGCAAGGAAATTCGAAGCAAGGCAATTCCAATCAAGGCAAAGCAAGACAAGACAATTTTAGGCAAGGCAAAGCATGTCATAGCAAAGCAATGCCAGGCAATTCAATTTTATTCAAGGCAAGGCAAGGGTAGTCAAGGCAAGGCAAGGTTAGTCAAGGCAAGGCAATGCAATTCTAGGCAACGCAATTGCAGGAAAGGCAATTCCAGGGAAGGCAAGATAAGACAATGCAGAGAAAGGCAACTCCAGGCAAGAAAACTTTTATAAGGCAAGGTAAGGAAATTCCAGGAAAGGAAACTCAAGGCAATGCAATGTTGGGCAATTCCGGGCAAGGCAATTGCCAGAAAGCCAATTCCAGAAAAATTAATTCAAGAGAAGGCAGGGAAAGGCAACCCAAAGCAAGGCAATTTCATGTAAGGAAAGGCAAGGAAATTCCAGGGAAGACAAATACAGACCAGGCACGAAAAGGCAAAGCAATGCAAAGCAAATCCATGAATGACAATTCTAGGCAACGCAAGGCAACGCAATTTCAGGACACGCAATTATAGGCTAGGCAAGGCAAGGAAAGGGAAGTCAGCACAATTCAAGGCAAGGCAATTAGAAGCAAGGCAGGACAAGGCAATGTAAGGCAATTCTGGGAAAGGCTCCTTTAGGCAATACAAGGCAATGCAAGGCAATTTCAGAAAAGTCAACTTAACACAAGGCAAGGCAATGAAAGGCAAGGCAAGGCAATTTCAGGAAAAGAAAGGTAAAGCAGGGCAATTGCAGGCAGGGCAATTTCAGGCAAGGCAAGGTAAGGCAAGGCAATTCCAGACAAGGCAAGGCAAGGCAAGGAAATTCTAGGCAAGTAAATTGAAGGAAAGGCAAGGCAAGTCAAGCCAAGGCAATTCCAGACAGGGCAATTTCAGGTTAGGCAAGGAAAGGCAGTGCAAGAAAATTTAGAACAAGGAATCGAAATTTCACACTAGGCAATATCAGGCAAGGCAAGGCAAGGCAATTTCACACAAGGTATTTCCAGGCAAAGCAAGGAAAGGCAATTCGAGGAAATGCAATTCCAGTCAAGGCAAGATAAGGTAAGACAATGCAATTTTAGTCAAAGCAACTTCAGGCAAGACCAGGCCATATAAGGAAAGGCAATTCCAGGCAAGGAAATTTTTGGCAATGCAGGGCAGAGCACTTCCAGGCAAGGCAATTTCTTCAATTGCAATACCAGTCAAGGCAAGGCAAGGCAATGCAGGAAAAGGCAATTCCAGGTAGGGCAAGGCAAGGCAATTCCAGGCAAAGCAATGCCAGTCAAGGCAAGACAAGGAAACACAAGGCAAGGCAATTTTGGGAAAGGCAATTCCAGACGAAGAAAGGCAAGTCAAGCCAATTCAAAACAAGGCAACTCAGGTCAAGTAATGGCAGGACAAGGCAATTTCTGTCAAGGCTATTCCAAGGAAGGCAAGGAAGGGCAATTTCTGGAAAGATAAAGCAAGGCAAGGCAATGAAATGCAAGGCAATTTAAAGCAACAAATTTCCAGGCAAGGCAAGGCAATTCTAGGCTTGGCAAGGCAATGCAAGGGAACGTAGTGCAATTCTAGGCAAGGCAATTTCAGGCAAGGCAGGGCAAGGCAATGTAGGAAAATTCTAGGCAAGGCACTTTTAGGCAAGCCAAGGCGATGCAAGGCAATTTCAGGAAACTCAGTTTTAGGCACGTCAAGGCAACAAAGGGCATGGCAAGGTATCACAAGACAAGGCAAGGCAAGGCAAGACAATTACAGGCTAGGCAATTCCAGGACAGGCAAGGCAAGGTAACTTAAGGCAAGGCAAGGCAATTCCAGGCAAGGCAATCCCGTGCAAGAAAAGGCAAGGCAATGCAAGGCAATTGGGGGAGATTCAACTTCAGGCAAGGAAAGTCAAGGCCAATCCAAGCAAGGCAATGCAAGTCAATATCAGTGGAGGCAATTGTAGGAAAGGCAATTCCAGGCAAAGTGATTTCAGGCAAGGCAAGGCAAGGCAATTCCAGGAAAGGCAATGCAAGGCAAGACAAGGCAAGGCAATTTCAGGCAAGATAATCCAGGAAATGTAAGAAAAGGCAATTCGAGGCAAGGCAAGTCGTGGCAAGGCAATTCCACGCTAGGAAAAGCAAGGCAACCTAAATAAATTTTAGGCAAGGCAAGGAAATAAGGGCAAGGCAAGGAAAGTCAAGACAAAAAAAGGCAAGGCAATTCCATGCAACACAATACAAGGCAAGGCAGTTCTAGACAAGACAAGGCAAGGAAAGACAAGACATTGCAAGACAAGACAAATCCAGGCAATGCTCTTTCAGGCAAGCCAAGGTAAGGAAAGGCAAGGCCATTCCAGACAAGGTAATTCCAGGCAAGGCAAGGAAAGGCATTTTGAGGCAAGGCAATTCCAGGGAAGTCAAGGTAAGGGAAGGCAATGCAATTTTAGACAAGGCAATTTCAGGAAAGGCAAGGCAACTTCAGGAAATGCAAGGATATGTAAGGCAAGGCAATTCCAGTAACGGGAAGGTAAGGCACC
>JAPYYA010000781.1:54977-65637 GCA_028533165.1 Leontopithecus rosalia
TCAAGGAAAGGCAGAAAAATAAAACTCCAGGCAAGATTATTCCATGCAAAGCAAGGCAGGGCAATTCCAGGTAAGAAAAATAAGGCAAAGCAAGGCAAGGCAATGTAAGGTAATATCAAGCAATGAAATTCCAGGTAAGGCAAGGCAAGACAGTTCAAGGCAAAGCAACACTAGGCTTGGCAATGCAAGGCAAGGGAAAGGCAGCACAATTCAAAGCAAGGCAATTCCTTGCAAGGCAGAGCAAAGGCAATGTAGGGAAATTCTAGGCAAGGCTCTTTTAGGCAAGGCAAGGCAAAACAAGACAATTTCAGGAAAGCCAATTTTAGGAATGGCAAGGCAACACAAGGCAAGGCAAAGCAACGCAAGGCAAAAAGAGGCAATTCCAGGCAAGGCAATTTTAGTAAAACAAGGTATGGCAATTCCAGGGAAGACAACTTTAGACAATTCTAGGCAGAGCAATTCCAGGCAATACAATATTCATAAAGGCAATTCCAAGAAAATTAAGGCAAGAGAAGGCAGGGAAAGGCAATTCTAGGCAACCAATTCCAGGTAAGGCAAGGCAAGGCAATTCCAGGGAAGGCAACCCCAGACATGCCAAGGCAAAGCAGTTTTAGGCAAGGCAATTCCAGGAAAGGGAAGAAAACGCAAGACAAGGCAATTCCAATCAAGGCAACGCAAAGCAACATTATTCCAGGCAAGGCAATTTCAGGAAATGCAAGGCAAGGCAAGGAAAAAAATTTCAGGTAAGTAAATTCCAGGCAAGGCAAGGAAAGGCAAGCCAAGGCAAGGACATTCCAGAAGAGACAATTTCAGGCAAGGAAATACAATGCAATGGAAAGCACTTTCAATCAAAAATGTTTCAGGCAAGGCAAGGCAAGGAAGGGCAGTTCTAAGCAAGGCAATTCCAGGCAAAGCAGGGCAAGTGTATGTAGGAAAATTCCAGGCAAGGGTCTCTTAGGCAAGGCAAGGCAAAACAAGGCAATTTCAGGAAAGTCAATTAAAGGCATAGTAGGGTAAGGCAAGGCAAGGCAATTTCAGAAATGTCAAGTCAAGGCAGGGCAATTCCTGGCAGGGCAATTTCAGGCTACACAAGGTAAGACAGGGCAATTTCATACAATGCAAGGCAAGACAAGGAAATTCTAGGCAAGGCAATTCCAGGAAAAGCAAGGCAAGCCATGGCAAGAAAATCACAGACAGAACAATTCCTGGCTGGGCAAGGCAAGGCAATTCAAGAAAATTTAGAACAAGGTTAGGAAATTCCACACAAGGCAGTAACAGGTAAGATAAAGCAAGGCAATTCTATACAAGGTATTTTCAGACAAGGCATGAAAAGGAAATTTGAGGCAAGGCAATTTCAGTAAAGACAAAGTAATGCAAGACAATGCAATTCTAGGTAAAGTAATTCCAGACAAGTCAAGGCAATATAAGAAAAGGCAATTCCATGCAAGTCAATTTTTGGCAATGCAAGGCAGGGTAGTTCCAGGCAAGGCAATTGTCAGAAAGGCAATTCCAAATAAGGCAAAGCAAGAAAAGGCAGGGAAAGGCAATTTCAGAAAAAGCAATTCCAGCTAAGGCAAGGGAAGGCAATTCCAGGCAAGAAAAGGCAAGACAAGGCAATTCAAAACAAGGCATCTCCCGTAAAGGCAACGCAAGTCAAGGCAATTCCAAGCAAGGCTATACCAGGGAAGGCAAGGCCGGGAAATTCCAGGCAAAAGAAAAGAAAGGCAAGGCAATACAAGGCAATGTAAGGCAAGGCAATAAAAGTCAATGTAATGCAATTCCAAGCAAGGAAATTTCAGAAAAAACAAGGCAAGGCAATTCCAGGCAAGGAAGGGCAAAACAATGTAGGGCAATTCCAAGCAAGGCTCTTTTAGGCAAGGGAAGGCAACGCAAGGCAATTTCAGAAAAGTTCATCTTAGGCATGACAAGGCAATGCATGGCAAGGAGAATCAATTTCAGGCAAGGCAAGGAAAGGCAAGGAAAGTCAAGGCAATTTCAAACTAGGTAATTCCAGGCAAAGCAAGACAATGCAAGGCAAGGCAAGGCAATTCCAGGCAAGGCAATTCAATACAAGAAAAAGCAAGAAAATGCAAGACAATTCTGGGATAGTCAATTTCAGGCAAGAAAAGGCAAGACAATTCCAGGCGAGGCAAGGCAAAACTGTGCAATTTCAGGCAGGGAAATTTCCAGCAAGGTAAGGCAAGTAAGGTCAGTACGAGAAAGAGAAGGCAAGGCAATTATAGAGAGGCAATTTTAGGCAAGGCAAGGCAAGCCAAGGCAAGGCAATTCCAGGCGGGACAATTACAGGCTAGGCAAAGCAAGGCAACGTAAAAAAAATTCCAAGCAAGGTAAGGGAATACCAAGCAAGGCAAAGAAAGTCAAGGCAAAAAAAGTTAAGAAAAGAAATGACAAGGCAATTCCAGGCAAAGCAATACCACGCAAGGCAATTCTAGGCAAGGCAAGGCAAGGCAATTCCAGGCAAGGCAAGACAAGACAAGGCAAAACAATTGCAGACAAGGAAATTTCAGGAAAGTCAAGGAAAGGCAATTCCAGGCAAGGGAAGGCAAGGCAAGGCAATTCTAGGCAAGCAAATATCAGGCAAGACAAGGCAAGGCAAGGCAAAGCAATTTTCAGAAAGGCAATTCCATGCAAGGCAAGGCAAGAAAAGGCAGTGAAATATATTTCCAGGCAAGGCAATTCCAGCTAAGGCAAGGCAAGACAATTCCAGCGAAGAAATTCCAGTCAAAACAAGGCAAGGCAAAGCAAGGAAAGGCAATCCTAGACAAGGCAATTCCAGGGGAGAAAAGACAAGACAAGGAAATTTGAAGCAAGGCAATTCCAGTCAAAACAAGACAAGGCAATTCCACGCAAGGCTATTTCTTGGAAGGCAAGGCAGGGCAATTCTAGGCAAGGAAAACAAAGCAATGCAAGAAAATTGTAAACAAGCAATTTCAGGTAAGGCAAGGCAAGAGAATTCCTGGTAACGCAATTCCAGGCAACGCAAGTCATGGCAATGCAAGGCAATGCCAAACAATTCAATTCCACAGAAGACAAGGCAAGAACAGGCAAGGCAAGGCTATGCAATTCCAGGCAAGGCAATTGCACAAAGCAAATCCAGGCAAGACAAGGTAATAGAAGGCAGAGAAAGGCAATTCCAGGCAAGGCAATATTAGGTAAGGAAGACAATGCAATTCCAGGAAAGGCAACTCAAGGCAATGCAAGGCAGGGAATTTCCAGGCAAGACAATTGACAGAAAGGCAATTGCAGGAAAATTATAGCATGAGAAGGCAGGAAAAGGCAATCCCAGGCAAGGCAAGACCAGGTAAGGCAAGGAAAGGCAATTCCAGGGAAGGCAACTCAAGAAAAGGTAAGGAAAGGCAATGCAATGCAAGGCAATTCCTAGCAAGGAAATTCCAGGCAAGTCAAGAAAATTTCAGGCAAGGAAATTCTAGGCTAGGCAAGGCAAGGCAAGGGAAGGGAACACAATTCTAGGCAAGGCAATGAAAGGCAAGGCAGGGAAAGGCAATGTAGGGCAATTCTAGGCAAGGCTTTTTTAGGCAAGGCTCTTTTAGGCAAGGCAAGGCAACGCAAGGCAATTTCAGGAAAGTCAATTCTAGGCCCATCAATGCAACACAAGGCAAGGCAAGGAAAGGCAAGGCAATAAAAAGCAGTTCCAGGCAAGACAAGGCAAGGCAATTCTAGGCTAGGCAAGGAAAGGCAACCAAAGACAAGGCAAGGCAATTCCAGCAAGGCAATTCCAGGCAAGGCACATCATTCTCAGCAAACTGACAGAAGAACATAAAATGAAATATCGCATGTTCTCACTCATAGATGGGTAATGAATAGTGAGAACACATGGACACAGGGAGGGGAGCACTACACACTGGAATCTGCTGGGGGCAATAGTGGAGGGTCTGCGGGAAATGGAGCTAGGGAGGGATAGCAGGGTGAGAAATGACAGGTGTGGGTGAAGGGGAGGAAGACAGCAAATTACACTAACATGTGTGTACCTATGGAACTACTTTCCATGTCTTGCACATGTATTCGAAAACTTAAAATGCAATAAAAAGAAAAAAAGAAGAAAAGGCAAGTCAATGATGCAAGGAAAATGCGGGAAATTCAATTTCAGGCAAGGGAAGGCAAGGCAAATCCAGGCAAGGCAAGGGAAGACTATTCCAGACAAGGAAATGGCAGGAATGGCAATACCAGGCAAGGGGATTTCAGGCAATGCAAGGCAAGGCAATTCCAGGCAAGACAATGCAAGACAAGGCAAGACAATTCGAGAAAAGGAAATTCCAGACAAGGCAAGAAAACGCAATTAGAGGCAAGTCAACTCCACAGAAGGCAAAGTAAGGCAAGGCAATGCAATTCTAGGCAAGGAAATTTCAGCAAAGCCCGGCAATGTAATTCAAGGCAATTTTAGGCGAGGCAATTCGAAACAAGGCAAGTCCAGACAAGGTAAGGCAAGAAAATGGAATTCCAGGCAAAAATATTCCAGGGAACGTAAGGCAGGCAATTCCAGACAAGGAAAAGCAAGGCAGTGCAATGCAAGGCAATTACAAACAACAAAATTCCAAGCAAGGCAAGGCAAGGCAATTCTAGGCAACGCAATCCAGGCAAGGCAAAGCAAACCAAGGCAAGGCAATTACAGACAGGACAATTTCAGGCTGGGCAAGGAAAGACAATGAAAGAAAATTTCGAAAAAGGCATGAAAATTTCACGCAAGGCAACATCAGGCAATGTAAGGCAAGGCAATTTTAGACAAGATATTTCCAAGCAAGGCAAGAAAAGGCAATTTGAGGCAAGGCAATTCCAGTCAAGGCAAAGCAAGGCAACGCAAAGTAAGGCAATTCTAGGCAAAGCAATTCCAGGCGAGGAAAGGCAAGGCAAGGCAATTCAAAACAAGACAACTCCAGTCATGGCAAGGCAAGACAAGGGAATTCCAGGCAAGGCTATTCCAGGGAAAACAAGAAAGGTAAATTCCAGGCAAAAAAAGCAAGGCAAGGCAAGGCAATGCAAGGCAATTCCAAGCAAGGAAATTTCAGGCAAGGCAAGGCAAGGCAAGGAAATTCCAGGCAATGCAAATCTAGGCTAGGAAAGGCAAGGCAAGGGAAAGCAGTGCAATTCTAGGCAAGGCAACTAAAGGGAAGGCAGGGCAAGGCAAAGTAGGGCAATTCTAGTCAAGGCTCTTTTAGGCAAGGCAAGGCAAAGCAAGGTAATTTCCAGAAAGTCAATATTAGGCATGGCAAGGCAATGCAAGGCAAGGAGAATCAAATCCAGGCAAGACAATTCCAGGCAAGGCAAGGCAAGGCAAGGCAATTTCAGATGGGGTACTTCCAGGCAACACAAGACAACACAAAACAATGCAAGGCAATTCCAGGCAAAACAATTCCAGGCAAGGGAATCCCATGCAAAGAAAGGCAAGGTAATGCAGGGCAATTCTGGGAAAGTCAATTCCATGCAATAAACGTCAAGAAAATTTAAGGCAAGGCAAGGCAAAAAATTGCAATTTCAGGCAGAGAAATTTCAGGCAAGGTAAGGCAAGGGAGGTCAGTTCCAGGCAAGACAAGGCAAGGCAATTATAGGAACGCAATTCCAGGCAAAACAAAGCAAAGCAAGGCAAGTCAAGGCAATTCCAGGCAGGACAATTTCAGGATAGACAAAGTAAGGCAACATAAAAAAATTTCTGGCAAGGCATGGAAATACCAAGCAAGGCAAGGAAAGGCAAGGCAAAAAAAAGTCAAGACAAGGAAAGTCAAGGCAATTCCAGGCAAGGCAATACCAGGTAAGATAATTCTAGGCAAGGCAAAGCAAGACAAGGCAAGCCAAGGCAAGAGAAGGCAAATCCAGACAAGGCAGTCTCAGGCAAGCCAAGGTAAGGCAAGACAAGGTCATTCCAGGCTAGGCAATTGCAGGAAAGGCAATCCCAAGCAAGACAAGGCAAGACATGGCAATTTCAGGCAAGGCAATTCCATGTAAGACAAGGCAAGGCAATTTCAGGAAAAACAAATTCAGGCAGAAAACGGCAAGGCAATTCCAAGCAAGGCAACTCAAGGCAAGGCAAGGCAAGGCAATTCCAGGCTCAGCAATTCCAGGCAAGAAAACGCAAGGTAAGAAAATTCCAGAAAGTGCAAATTCCAGGCAAGGCCAGAAATTCAAGGCAACTCCAGGCAAGGGAAGACAAGGGAAGGCAATTTCACACAAGAAAATTTTGGACAAGGCAAATCAATACAAGGCAATTCCAGGGAAGTAAATTCCAGTCAAGGCTACGCAAGGAAATTGAAGGCAAGGCAAATCCAGGCAATGCAAGGGAAGGCAAGGCAATTCCAGGCAAGGCAAGGCAAGACAGGACAATTACAGCAGGGCAATTTCAGGCAAGGCAAGGCAAGGCAAGGCAGGGTAACTCCAGGCAGGGAATTTTTAGACAACACAAGGCAAGGCAAGACAATTATACACAAAACAATTCCAGGGAAGGCAAGACAAGACAAAGCAAGGCAATTCCAGACAGGACAATTTCAGGCCAGGCAAGCAAAGGCAAGGAAAGAAAATTCTCAGCGAGGTAAAAAAATTTCACACAAGGGAATTCAATGCAAGGCAAGGCAAAACAAGGCAAAGCAGTCCAATTCCAGGCAAGGTAATTCGAGGCAAGGAAATGCAAGGCAAAGCAGGGCAATTCCAGGCAAGGCAATTCGCGGCAAGGCAAGGCAGGGAAATTTCAAGCAAGGCAATTTGAGGCAAGGCAAGGCAAAAAAGAGCAACTCCAGAAAAGAAGATTTACGCAAGGCAAGGCAAAGTAATTTCAGGCAAGGCAAGACAAGACAAGGCAAGGCAATTCCAGACATGAAAATTTCAGACAAGGCAAGGAAAGGCAAGGGTAGGCAAAGAAAGGCAAGGCAATGCAATTCTAGGCAAGGCAAGGCAATGCAAGGCAATGCAATTTCAAGGCAATTTCAGGCAAGGCAAGGCAATTTCAGGTAAAGAAATTTCAAGCAAGGCAAAGCCAGGCAAGGCAAGGCAATTGAAGGCAATTCAATTCCACGCAAGGCAAGGTATGGCAATTACAGGCAAGACAAAGGAAGGCAAGGCAGACCAATTCCAGACAAGTAATTCGAGGTAAGGAAGGGCAAGCCAAAGCAGGGCAATTCCAGGCAAAGCAATTTGAGCCAAGCAAGGCAGGAAAATTCCATGCAAGGCAATTCGAGGCAAGGCAAAAAAGGCAAAAAAGGACAACTCCAGGCAAGTTGATTTTAGGCAAAACAAGTCAAGGCAATTAAAGGCAAGACAACTTCTAACAAGGTAATTTCAGCCAAGGCAATTTAAGGTAAGGGAAGGCAAGGCAAGGCAGGACAAATCCAGACAAGGCAATTTGAGGTAAGACAAGGCAGGGAAATTTCAAACAAGGTAATTCGAGGCAAGGAGAGGCAGGGAAATTTCAAACAAGGCAATTCGAGTCAAGAAAAGGCGAGGCAAGGCAAAAAAGGACAATTCCAGGCAACGCAATTTCAGGCAAGGCAATGCAAAACAATTACAATCAAGGCAAGGCAAGACAAGGCAAGGCAATTCCATACAAGGTTAAAAAAAAGAAATTCGAGAAAAGGGAATTCCAAGCAAGGCAAGGTGAATCAAGGCAATACAATTCTAGGCAAGGCTATTCCAGGCAAGTCAGGGCAAGGCAATGTAGAGCAATTCCAGCAAGGCTCTATTTGGCAAGGCAAGGCAACACAAGGCAATTTCACGAAAGACAATTTTAGGCACAGCAAAGCAAGGCAAAATAGGGAGGGTCAATTCCAGGCAAGAAAATTCCAGGCAAGGCAAGGCAAGGCAATTACAGGCTAGGCAATTACAGGCAACGCAATGCAAGGGAAGGCATTGTAAGACAACTCCAGGTAAGACACCCCTAGGCAAGGCAGTCCTATGCAGGGAAAGGCAAGGCAAAGCAAGGCAATTTCAGAACAGTTAATTCCAGGCAAGGAAAAGTAAGGCAATTCCAAGTAAGGCAGGTTAAGGCAGTGCAATTACAGGCAGGGAAATTTCAGGCAAAGCAATGGAAGGCAAAGCAAGGCAATTTCAGGCAAGGCAATTTCTGGCAATGCAAGGCAAGGCAATTCCCGGCAAGGCAATTGCTAGAAAGGCAAATCGAGGTAAGTCAAGGCAAGACAAAGCAGAGAAAGGTATTTCCAGGCAAGGCAATTCCAGCTACGGCAAGGCAAGGCAATTGCAGCAAAGGTAATACTAGTCAAGAAAAAGCAAGGAAACGCAAGGCAAGGAAATTCGAGTGAAGAAAATTACAGGCGAGAAAAGGAAAGGAGAAGCAATTCGAAGCAATGCAATTCCAGTTAAGGCAAGGCAAGGCAATGTAAATCCACTCAAGACTATTCCAGGGAAGGCAAAGCAGGGCAATTCTAGGCAAGGAAAAGCAAGGCAATGCAAGGCAATTTCAGGCAAGGCAATCCAGGCAAAACAAGGCAAGACAATTCCAGGCAAGCAATTCCCATCAAGGCAATTCTAGGCAAGGCAAGGCACGTCAAGGCAAGAAAATAAAAGAAAATGCCAGGCAAGGCAATTTCAGGCAAGGCAATGAAAAGAAGGCAAGGCAAGGCAAGGCAATGCAATTCTAGGGAAGGCAATTTCAGGAATGGCAATTCCAGGCAAGCCTAGACAATACAAGGCAGAGAAAGGCATTTCCAGTCAAGGAAATTTTAGTTAAGGTAAGGAAAGGCAATCCCTGGGAAGGCAAATTCAGGAAATACAAGAAAGGGCCATTTAAGGCAAAGGAATTGCCAGAAAGGCAATTCCAGGAAAGTAAAAACAAGAGAGGGCAGAAAAAGGGAATCCCAGGCATTGCAATTTCAGCTAAGGCAAGGCAACATAATTTTAGGAAAGGCAACACCAGATAAGGCAAGGCAAGGTAATTCCAGGTAAGGCAAAGAAAAGCAAATCCAGGCAAGGCAATTCTAGGCAAGGCAAGGCAAGCCAATGCAAGGCAAGACAATTCCAGGCGAGAAAATTCCTTGCAAGGCAAATCAATGCAAGGCAATTCCAGGCAAGAAAATTCCAGTAAAAACAAGGCAAGGAAATGGCAGACAACTCAAATCCAAGAAAGGCAAGGCAAGGCAAGACAACTCCAGGCAAGTCAAGGCAAGGCAGGGCAATTTTAGACAGGGCAATTCAAGACAAGGCAAGACAATTCTAGGCAAGACAATTCCAGGCAAGGCAATTCCAGACAGTGCAATTCCAGGTTAGGCAAGGAAAGCCAATGCAAGAAAATTTCCAGCAAGGCAAAACAATTCCAGAAAATGGAGTTCAAGGCAAGGTAAAACAAGGCAAGTCAGGCCAATTCCAGGCAAGACAATTCGAGTTAAGGAAAGGTAAAGCAAAGGATAGCAATTTCAGGCAAGACAATTCGAGAAAAGGCAAGGCAGGAAAATTTCAAGCCAGGCAATCTGAGGTAAGGCAAGGCAAGGCAAAAAAGGGTAATTCCATGTAAGGCGATTTCAGGCAAGGCAAGGCAATTCTAGGCAAGGCAAGACAAGACAAGCAAGGCAATTCCAGACAAGAAAATTCCAGGGAAGGCAAAGAAATGCAATTCTAGGCAATTAATGTCAAGGCAAGGCAATGCAATTCTAGGCAAGTAGATTCCAGTCAAGGCAAGGCAATTTCAGGCAAGGCAATCCCTGAAATGCAAGGCAAAGAAATTTCAAACAAGGCAATTTCTGGAAAGGCAATTTTAGGCAAGGCATGCCAAGGCAAGACCTTTCCAGACAGTTTGTTTTCAGGTTAGGCAAGGCAAGGCAATGCAAGGAAATTTTCAGCAAGGCATGAAATATCTAATCAAGGCAATTTCAGGAAAGACAAGGAAAGATATTTCCAGGAAAGGCAATTCCAGGCAAGGCAACTCCAGGCAAGGCAGGGCAATTCGAGGCAAGGCATTTCCATGCAAGGCAAGGCATGGCAAGACAAGGGAAGGCAAAACAAGGCCAGGCAGGACAATTACAGGCAAGGTAATTTGAGGTAAAAATAAAGCAAGGCAAAGCAGGGCAATTTTAGGCATAGTAATTCAATGAAAGGCAAGGCAGAAAAATTCCAAGCAAGGCAATTCGATGCAAGCCAAGGAAAGGCAAAAATGGGCAATTTCCGGCAAGGTGATTTCAGGCAAGGGAAATCAAGGCAATTAACGTCAAGACAACTCCAGACCAGGTAATTCCAGGCAAGACAACGAAAGACATTTTTAGGTAAGGCAAGGTAACGTAAGACAATGCAATTTTAGGAAAGGCAAATCGAGGCAAAGCAAGGCAAGGCCAAACAAGGCAATTCCAGGCAAGACAGGGCAATTCCAGGCAGGGCAACTTTAGGCAAGGCAAGAAAACGCAGGGAAATTTTAGGCAAGGCAATTTGAGGTGAGGAAAGGCAACGCAAAGCAGAGCAACACCAGTCAAGGCAATTCGAGGAAAGGCAAAGCGGGAAAATTCTAAACAAGGCAATTTGAGGCAAGATAAGGCAAGAAAAAAAGGGACAATTCCAGGCAACGCTATTTCAGGCAAATCAAGACAAGGCAAGAAAATTCCAGGCAAGAGGGAAAGGAAGATGGCGCTCTAGAAGCAACTCACCACTGCAGCTCTCAGTCAAGACACAGAGGGTAAGCAAACACCGCATTTTCAGA
>JAPYYA010000783.1:0-11276 GCA_028533165.1 Leontopithecus rosalia
TCTTCTTTTGTAAAGTGTCTGTTCATTTCCTTTGCCCATTTTTGGATGGGCTTGTTTGCTTTTTTCTTGTAGATCTGTTTGAGTTCTTTGTAAATTCTTGATATCAGCCCTTTGTCAGATGGGTAAACTGCAAAAGTTTTTTCCCATTCTGTTGGTTGCCGATTCACTCTAGTGACTGTTTCTTTTGCTGTGCAGAAGCCGTGGAGTTTGATTAGGTCCCATTTGTCTATTTTGGCTTTTGTTGCCAATGCTTTTGGTGTTTTGGTCATGAAGTCCTTGCCTACTCCTATGTCCTGAATGGTTTTGCCTAGATTTTCTTCTAGGGTTTTTGTGGTGCCTGGTCTTATGTTTAAGTCTTTAATCCATCTGGAGTTAATTTTAGTGTACGGTGTCAGGAAGGGGTCCAGTTTCTGTTTTCTGCACATGGCTAGCCAGCCTTGCCTCAAATTGCCTTGCCTGGAATTGCCCTGCTTTGAATTGCCTTTCCTTACCTCGAATTGCCTTGCCAAGAATTGGCCTGCCTTGCCTTGTTTTGCATTACATTGAATTCCCTTGCCTGAAATTTATTTGCCTTGCTGGGAATTTTTTTGCATTGCCTTTCCTTGTGTAGCATGGAATTGCCTTGCTTTGGCTTGCCTTGCCTTTCCTGAAATTGCCTTGCCTAGAATTGTCTTGCCTTGCCTTGCGTTTTCTGGAATTGCCCTGCCTGGAATTGCTCTGCCTTGCCTTGCCTTGCCTGGAATTGACGTGCCTACAATTGCACTGCCATGCCTTGCCTTGACTTGAGTTGCCTAGATTTGCCTTGCCTATCATTGCCTTGCACTGCCTCGAATTGTCTATCCTGAAATTGCCTTGCCTTGCCTTGCCTGAAATTGCCTTGCCTGGAGTTGCCTTGCATTGACTTGCTTTTCCTTGCCTGGAATTGCCCTGCCTTGTCTTCCCTGGAATGGCCTTGTGTGGAATTGTGTTCTCTTGCCTTGCCTTGACTGGAATTGCCTTGCTTCGAATTGCCTTGCCTTGCCTTTCCTCGCTTGGAATTGCCTTGCCTTTGTATGCCTTACCTTGCCTTGACTGTAATTGCCTTGCCTGGAATTGTCTTGCCTTGCCTTAGCTGGAATTGCGTTGCCTGGAAATACAATTTTCTTCCTTGTCTTGCCTTGCCTTGTCTGAAATTGTCTTGCATTGCATTGCCAGGAATTGCCTTGCCTGAAATTGCCTTGCCTGGAATTGCATTTTCTTGCGTTGCCTGAAATTTCCTTGTTTGGAATTGCTTTGTCTTGCCTTGTCTTGCCTTGCATGGAATTGCCTTGCCTGGCCTTGCCTGAAATTGCCTTTCCTGGAATTGACCATTTTTTGCCTTGCCTTGCCTTGCCTCGATTTTCCTTGCTTGTAATTTCCCTGCCTTGCCATTTCTCCAATTGCCTTGCCTGAATTTGCCTTTTCTTTACTTGCCTGGAATTGATGTCCTTGCATTGCCTTGCCTTTTCTTGTATGGGATTGCCTTGCCTGAAATTGCCTTGCCTTGTCTTGCCTGGAATTTTCTGGCCTTGTCCTGGGTTGCCTTGCCTTGTGTGGCCTGTAATTGCCTTGCCTTGCCTGGCCTTGCGTTGACTTGAATTGCCTCGCCTGAAATTGCCTTGTATTTCCTTGCCTGGAATTGTCTCTCCTTGCCTTGCCTTGCCTTGCCTTGCCTTGCCGTACCTAAAATTGACTTTCCTGAAATTGCCTTGAGTTTCCTTGCCTTGCCTAAAAGAGCCTTACCTGGAATTGCCCTACATTGCCTTGCTCTGCCTTGCCTGGAACCGCCTTACCTAGAATTGCACTGCTTTCCCTTGTCTTGCCTTGCATGAAATTGCCTTTTTTTGCTTGCCTGGGTTTATCTTGCTTGAAATTGTCTTGCATTGCATTACCTTGCCTTGCCTTGATTTTTCTTGACTGGAATTGCTCTTTTTTGCCTTCCCTGGAATATCCTTTCCTGGAGTTTCCTTGTCTTGCCTTGCCCTGACGGGAGTTGCCTTGTTTCAAATTGCCTTGTCTTTCCTTTCCACGTCTGGAATTGCCTTGCCTAGAATTGCCTTGCCTTGAGTTGCCTTGCCTTGCCTTGCCTTGACTGGGATTTCCTTGCCTGGAATTTTCTTGCCTTGCCGTAGCTGGAATTGTCTTGTCTGGAATTGCTGTTCACTGTTTCGTTTTGCCTTCCTTTGCATGGAATTGATTTACCTTGCCTTGACTGGAATTGCCTTACCTCGAATTGCCTTTTTTTGCCTTGCCTGGAAATACCTTGTCTGAAATTGCCTTCGCTTGTCTGGACTAAAATTGTTCTGTCTGGAATTGCCTTGCATTGTCTTGCCTTGCCTTGCCTGGAAGTGCCTTTTCTAGAACTGCCTTTTCTTGCCTTTCCTGAAAATACCTTGTCTGGAATTGCCTTGCCTTGCCTTACCTGAAATTGCCTTACTTGGAATTTCCATGCCTTATTGGAAATTTTCTTGCATTGCCTTTTCTTGCCTAGCCTGGAGTGGCCCTGTCTGGAATTGCCTTGCCTTTCCATGCCTAAAATTGACTTTCCTGCAATCGCCTTGTTTGCCTTGCCTTGCCTAAAAGATCCTTGACTGAAATGAACCTACATATATTTGTCCTGAATTGCCTGGAATTGCCTTGTTTAGAATTGCCCTGCCTTGCCTTGCCTTGCCTGGCATTGCCTTATCTTGCCTTGCCTTGTGTTGTGTTGCCTTGCCTTGACTTGCCTAGAATTGCCTTAAGTGGAATTGCCTTGTCTGTAATTGCCTTATATAGCTTTGCTCTCCTTGCCTGAAACTGCCCTCTCTTGCCTTCCCTGGAATAACCTTGTGTGGAATTGCTTTGTCTTGCCTTTTCTTGCCTGGAATTGCCTTGCCTAGAATTTCCTTGCCTTGTGTTGCCTTGTCTTGCCTTGACTGGAATTGTCTTGATGGAATTGTCTTGCCTTGCCTTATCTGGAATTGCCTTGCCTGGAAATAACTTTCCCTGCCTTGTCTTGCCTAAAATTGCATTTCTAGCAATTGCCTTGCCTGTAATTGCCTTGCATTGCATTGCCAGAAATTGCCTTTCCTGAAATGGCCTTACATTGCATTTCCTTGCCTTGCCTGGAATTGCCTTGCTTTACCTTTCCTTGCCCGGAATTGTCTTGCCTGGAATTGCCTTTACCTGGCTTGCCTGGAATTTTCTTATCTGGAATTGTCTTACCTTGTCTTGTCTTGCTTTACCTTGACTATTCTAAAATCGCTTTGCCTGGAATTGCCCTTTTTTGCTTTGCTTGCCTTGTCTTGAATTGCCTTGCTTGGAATTTCCCTGCCTTGTCTTGCCTCGAATTGCCTTGCCTGAAATTTCCCTGATTTAACTTGCCTTTCCTTACCTCGGATTGCCTTGCCTGGAATTGTCCTGCTTTGCTTTGATTTGCCTTGCCTTGAATTCCCTTGCCTGGGATTTTTTTTTTTTTGCTTGCTGAGAATTTTCTTGCATTGCCTTTCCTTGCGTAGCCAGGAATTTCCCTGTCTGGAATTGCCTTGCTTTTGCTTGCCTTGTTTCGCCTGGAATTGCCTTGCCTTTAATTGTCTTGCCTTGCGTTGTCTGGAATTGCCAAGCCTGGAATTGCCCCGCCTTGTTTTGGCTTGTCTGAAATTGCCCTGCCTGGAATTGCCCTGCCTTGCCTTGCCTTTTCTGGAATTGCCTTGCTTGCTTTGCCTTGCTGTGCCTAAAGTTAACTTTCCTGAAATTGCCTTGCATTGCCTTCCTTGCCTGCAATTGCACTACATACACTTGTCCTGCCTTGCCTGGAATTGCCTTGCTTAGAATTGCCCTGTCTTGCCTTGCCTTGCCTTGCCTGGAATTTCTTTGATTGAAATTGTCTTGCATTGCATTTATTGCCTTGCTTGAAATTGCCTTACCTGGAATGTCCTTGTTTTGTTTTGCCTTTCCTTGCCTTGTGTGGAATTTCCTTAACTGAAATTTTTTTGCCTTGACATGCCTTGTATTGCCTGGGATTACCTTGCCTGAAAGAGCCTTGCTTTGCCTTGCCTTGATTGTAATTGCCTTGCCCTGCGTTGTCTTGCCTTGCCTGGAATTGCCTTACCTTTCCTTGCCTTGTCTGGAGTTGCCTTCCCTGGAATTGCCTTGCCTTGCCTTCCCTGGAATTGCCTTGCCTGAAATTGTCTTTTCCTGCCTTCTCTTGCATTAATTTTCTGGGAATTGCCTTGCCTGGAGTTGCTTTGCCTTGCATTGCCTGGAGTTGCCTTCCCTGGAATTCCCTTGACTTGCCTTACCTAGAATTGCCTTGCCTGGAATTGCCCTTTTTTGTCTTGTCTTGCCATGCTTCTAATTGCCTTGCTTGGAATTTCCCTGTCTTGCCTTGCCTCGAATTCCCTTGGCCGAAATTGCTTTTTTTCCTTTATTTTCTTTACCTAGAATTACTTTGCCTGGAATTGGCCTGCCTTGCCTGGATTTGCCTTACCTGGAATTGCCATGCCTTGCCTTACCTGAAATTGCTTTGCCTAAAATTTTCTTGCCTTGCCGCAAATTTTCTTGCATTGCCTTGCCTTGACTTGGCTGAACTTGCCCTGCCTGTAATTGCCTTGCTTTGGCTTGCCTTGGCTTTCCTGGAATTGCTTTGCATCGAATTGCCTTACTTTGTCTTGTCTGGAATTGCGCTGCCTGGAATTACCCTGCCTTGCCTTGACTATCCTGGAATTGCCTTGCCTTGCCTAGCATTGCTGTACCTGGATTTGTCTTGCCTGCCATTGCCATGCCTAGGCTTGCCTAAAATTTACTTACCTAGAGTTGCCTTGCCTTGTCTTGCCTTGCTAGGAATTTTCTTGCCTTGCTTTACCTTAAATTATCTTCCCTGGAATTGCCTGTTTTATTCTTTGCCTTGCCTTACCTTGCCTCGAATTGTCTTGCTTAAAATTTCCCTGCCTTGCTTGCCTCGAATTGCTTTGCCCGGAGTTGCCCTTCCTTCCCTTCTCTGGCCTGAAATTGCCATGCCTTGTCTTTCTGGAATTGCCTTGCCTTGCTTTGACTTGCTGTGCCTAAAATTGACTTTTCTGAAATTGCCTTGAATTGCCTTTCCTTTCCTAAAGAGCCTTGCCTGGAATGGCCCTAAATACTTTTGCACTACCTTACCTGGAATTGCCTTGCTTAGAATTGCCCTTCCTTGCCTTTCCTTGCCTTGCTGTGTTTTGCCGTGCCTTGCCTTAATTTGCCTTTCCTGGAATTCCCTTGAATGGCATTTTCTTGTCTTGCCTTGCCTTGCCTTACCCTACTTTTTCTTGCCTTGCTGAGAATTGTCTTGCCTGGAATTGCCTTTCATGGCTTTGTTTTTCTTGCCTAAAATTGCCCTGCCTTGCCTTCCCAGGAATAGCCTTGCGTGGAATTGCCTTTTCTTGCCTTATCTTGCCTAGAATTGCCTTGCCTTGCATTGCCTTGCCTTGCCTTGACTAGATTTGCCTTGCCTGGAATCGTCTTGGATTGTTTTAGCTGGAATTGCCTTGCCTGGAAATACATTTCCCTGCCTTGCCTTGCCTGAAATTGCCTTTCTGGCAATTGCCTTTACTGGAATTGCCTTGATTTGCCTTGCCAGGAATTGTCTTGCCTGAAATTGTCTTGCCTTGCCTTGCATTGCATTGCATTGCATTGCCTTGTCTTGCCTGGAATTGCCTTGCCTAAAATTGAATTGTCTTGCCTTACCTTGCATTGCCTAAATCGTCTTGCCTGGAGTAGCTATGCCTTGCCTTGCCTTTAATTTTCTTTTCTGAATTTGCCTTGCCTTTTTGTGTTTTGTTTTGTCTTGCCTTGCCTGAAATTGCCTTGACTTGCCTTGCCTAAAATAGCCTTGCCTGGAATTGCCCTTTTTTGCCTTGCCTTGCCTTTCTTCGAATTGCCTTGCTTGACATTTCTCTGCCTTGCTTTGCATCGACTTGCGTTGTCTCAAATTGCCATGCTTTGCCTTGCCTTTCCTTACTTCGAATTGCCTTTCCTGGAATTGGTCTGCCTTGCCTTGAATTCACTTGCCTGTAGTATTTTTGCCTTGCTGAAAATTTTCTTCCATTGCCTTTCCTTGCCTAGACTGGAATTGCCTTGTCTGGAATTGCCTTGTCTGAAATTGCCATGTTTTGGCTTACCTTGCCTTGCTGGAATTGCCTTGACGAGAATTGCCTTGCCTTGCCTTGCATTGTCTGGAATTCCCCTTCCTAAAATTGCCCTACCTTACCTTGCCTTGCTTGAAATTGCCCTGCCTTGCCTTGGCTTGCCTGGAATTGCCTTGCCTTTTCTTGCCTGGATTTGCCTTGCCTGAAATTTCCTTGTCTAGCCTTGCCTGGAATTGCCTTACATTGACTTCCCTTGCCAGGAATTTTCTTGCCTGGAATCGCATAGCCATGCCATGCCTTGCCTTGCCTTGTCTGAAATTGCATTGACTTTTCTGGCCTTGCCTGGAATTCCCTTTTCAGGAAATTCCTTGCATTGCCTTGCCTTCCCTGAAATTGCCTAGCTTGGAATTGCCTGGCCTTGCCTTGCCTGGAATTGCTTTGTCTGGAATTGCCTTTTCTTATCTTGCCTAAATTTGCCTTTACTGGAATTAACCTGCCTTGTATTACGTGGAATTGCCTTGCCTGGAATTGCCTTGTATTTGCTTGCCTTGCCTGGAATTACCTTTCCTGCAATTGCATAGCCTGGAATTGCATTGCCCTGCCTTGCCTGGAACTGCTTTGCCTGGAACTGCCTTGCCTGGAACTGCCTTGCCTGAATTTGCCTTGTCATGCCTTGTCTTCCATTTTCTTTCCTTTCCTTTTCTTTCCTTGCCTAGAATTGTTTTGCCTAGAATTACCTTGCCTGGCATTGCCTTGCCTTGCTTTGCCTTGACTCTCCTTGTTTTGCCTTTCCTTGCCTTGCCTGGTATTGCCTTGCATTGTTTGAAATTTTTTTTTGCATTGCCTTGCTTTGCCTAGCCTAGAATGGCCCTGACTGGAATTGTCTTTTCTCGGCTAGTCTTGCCTTGCCTGGTATTGCCTTGCCTATAATTGCCTTGCCATGTCATGCCCGGAACTGACCTGCCTTGCATTACACTGCTTAAAACTTTTCTGCCTGGAAGTGCACTGAGTTGCCTTGCCTTGCCTGAAATTGCCTTGCCTTTCCTTGACTTGAATTGACTTTCCCAGAGTTGCCTTTCGTTGCCTTCCCATTCCTTGCAATGGATTGCCTTACCTGGAATTGTCTTGCCTGAAATTGTCTTGCCTGGAATTGCCTTGCGTTGCCTTGTGTGACTTGGAATTGCTTTGCCTGCATTGCCTGAAATTGATTTGCCTGGATTTGAAACTCCTTGCCTTGTCTTGCCTTGCTGTGTCTAAAATTGACTTTCCTGAAATTGCCTTGCATTGTCGTTCCTTGCTTAAAAGAACCTTGCCTGCAATTGCCCTACATTGTCTTGTCATGCCTTGCCTGAAATTTCCTTGCCTAGAATTGTGCTGCATTCCCTTGCCTTGCCTTCCCTAGTCTAGAATTGCCATGCCTGCAACTGCCTTACCTTGCCTTTCCTAAATTTTCTGTGCTTGGAATTGCCTTGCATTGCATTGCCTTGCATTGCTTTGCTTTGCCTTGCTTTGCCTTGCCTGGAATTGTCCTGCCTTGCCTTCCCTGAAATAGCCTTGCCTAGAATTACCTTGTCTTGCCTTGCCTTGATTGAAATTGCCCTGTTTTGAATTGCCTTGCCTTGCCTTGCCTCTCCTTGCCTGGAATTGCCCTGCCTAGAATTTCCTTGCTTTGCATTGCCTTATATTGCCTTGACTGGAGTTGCCTTGCCTAGAACCACATTGCATTGCCTTACCTTGCATTCCCTGGAATTCCCTTGCCTCGAATTTCCTTACCTTGCTATACCGAGAATTACCTTGTCTGGAATTGCCTTTCCTTTTCTTGCCTTGCCTTGACTTGCCTGGAATTCCCTTGTCTTACCTTGCCTGAAGTTGCCTTTCCTGGAGTTGTCTTTCCTGCAATTGTCTTGCCTGGAATTGCCTTGCCTTGCCTTACCTGGATTTGCCTTAACCTGTCTTGCCCAGAAGTGACTTTTGCATAATTGATTTGCATTGAATTGCCTTTTCTTGCATAGGATTGCCTTGCTGGAATTGTCTTGCGACTAATTGCCTTGCCTTGCCTTCGGTTGCCATGTCTTGCCTAGCCTGGAATTGATTCTTCTCGCCTTGCCTTGCCTTCACATACATTGCCTTTCTGTGCCTAAAATTGATTTTTCTGTAATTGCCTTGCCTTGGGCTTCCTTGCCTTTCCTAAAAGAGCCTTTCCTAGAACTGCCCTACATTGCCTTGCCATGCCTTGCCTGGAATTGCCTTGCCTTGAATTCCACTGCATGCCCTTGCCTCGCCTTGCCTAACCTAGAATTACCTTGCCTGAAATTGCCTTTCCTTGCTTTGCTGGAATTTTCTTGCTTGAAATTGCCTTGCATTGCCTTACCTTGCCTTGCTTTTCCTTGCCTGGAATTGCCATGCCTTGCGTTCCCTAGAAAGGTCTTGCCTAGAATTGCCTTGTCTTGCCTTGCCTTGACTCGAGTTGCCCTGTTTCAAATTGTCTTGCCTTGCCTTGCCATTCCTCGCCTGGAATTGCCTTGCCTAGAATTGTCTTGCCTTGTGTTGCCTTGTCTTGACTTGAATGGAATTGCCTCGACTTGCTGTGCCTGGATTCGCCTTGCCTGGAATTTCCTTTTCTGCAATTACCTTGCCTGGAATTGCCTTGCCCTGCCTTGCCTGGAATTACCTTGTCTAGAATTGCACTACCTTTCCTTGCCTTGATTTGCCTAGCCTAGAATTGTCTTTTCTTGAATTGCCTTGCCTTTGAATTTCCTGGAATTTTCTTGCTTGGAATTAGCTTGCATTGTATTGCCTTGCCTTACCTTGCTTTTTCTTGCCTAAAATTGCCCTGCCTTGACTTCCCTGGAATTGCCTTGCCTGGAATTGCCTTGTCTTGCCTAGACTTGACTGGCATTTCCTTGCCTTGCCTTGATTGGAATTGCATTGCCTTGCATTGCCTGAAATCGCCTTACCTAAAATTACCTTTCCTGCAATTGTCTTGCCTGGCATTTCATTGTCTTGCCTTTTGTTGGTTTTGCCTTGCCTTTCCTTGCCTGGAATTGACTTTTATGCAATTGCCTTGCATTGCCTTGCCTTTTCTTGCATGGGATTGTTTTGCCTTGCCTGGAATTGCCTAGCCTGGAATTGCCTTGCCTTGCCTTGCTAGGAATTGCCCTGCCCTGCCTTGCCTGGAATTTCCTTGCCTGGAGTTGCCTTGCCTAGAATTGCCTTCCCTAGAATTGCCTTGCCTTTGCCTTCCCTGGAATTGCCTTCCCTTGCCTTGCCTTGCCTAGCATAGAATTGCCTTGCCTTTCCGTGCCTGGAATTTTCTTGCTTGAAATTGCCTTGCATTGCATTGCCTTGCCTTGCCTTGCTTTTCTTTGCCTGGAATTGCCTTATCTTGCCTTGTCTTGACTGGAGTTGTCTTGTTTCAAATTGCCTTGCCTTGCCTTTCCTCTCCTGGTATTGCTTGCCTAGAATTGCCTTGCCTCGCATTGCCTTGCCTTGCCTTGATTGGAATTGCATTGCCTTGCCTTGCCTGAAATCACCTTACCTAAAATTACCTTTCCTGCAATTGTCTTGCCTGGCAATTCATTGTCTTGCCTTTTGTTGGTTTTGCCTTGCCTTTCCTTGCCTGGAATTGACTTTTATGCAATTGCCTTTCATTGCCTTGCCTTTTCTTGCATGGGATTGCTTTGCCTTGCCTGGAATTGCCTTGCCTTGCCTTGCTAGGAATTGCCCTGCCCTGCCTTGCCTGGAATTGCCTTGCCTGGAATTGCCTTGCCTAGAATTGCCTTCCCTAGAATTGCCTTCCCTAGAATTGCCTTGCCTTTGCCTTCCCTGGAATTTCCTTGCTTGGAATTGCCTTGCATTGTATTGCAATGCCTTGCTTTCCCTTGCCTCAAATTTCCTTGCACTGCATTGCATTGCCTTACCTTGCATTTCCTTGCCTGAAATTGCCCTGTCTTGCTTTCCCTGGAATAGCCTTGTCTGGAATTACCTTGTCTTGCCTAGTCTTGACTGGCGTTTCCTTGTTTTGAATTGCCTTGTCTTCCTTTTTTGGCCTGGAATTTCCTTGCCTAGAATTGCATTGCCTTGCCTTCCTTGGAATTGACTTGCCTCGAATTGCCTTCCCTGGAATTATCTTGTCTGGAATTGTCTTGCCTTGTCTTGCCTTGCCTTGACTGGAATTACCTTGCCTGAAATTGCCATGCCTGGAATTTCCTTTCCTGCAATTGCCTTGCCTGGAATTGCCTTGCCTTCCATTGCCTGGATTTGCCTTGCCTTTCTTTGCCTGGAATTGACGTTTCTGCAATTGCCTTGCATTTTCTTGCCTTTTCTTGCATGGCATTGCCTTGCTTGAAATTGTCTTGCCTGTAATTGCCTTGCCTTGGGTTGCCTTGCCTTGCTTTGTATGAATTTGCCTAGCCTGGAATTTCCTTGCCTTGCTGGGAATTGTCTTGCCTGGAATTGTCTTGCCTGAAATTGCCTTGCCTTGCCTTGTCTTTCCTGGAATTTCCTTGTTTGCAATTGCCTTGCATTGCCTTGCTTTGCCTTGCCTTGCCTTGCCTTGCTTTTCCTTGACTGGAATTGCCATGCCTTGCCTAACCTGGAATAACCTTGCCTGAAATTGCCTTGTTTTGCTTAGCCTTGACTGGCATTGCCTTGTTTTGAATTTCCTTGACTTGCCTTTCTTCACCAGGAATTGCCTTGCCTAGAATTGCATTACCTTGCCTTACCTTGCCTTCCCTTGAATTTCCTTGCCTTGAATTGCCTTTCTTTGCCTTGCCTGAAATTGCCTTGTCTGGAATTGCCTTGTGTTGGCTCGCCTTGCATTGCCTGGAGTTGCCTTGCCTTGCCTTGCCTGAAATCACCTTGCCTGCAATTGCCTTTCCTGAAATTGCCTTGCATGGAATTGCCTTGCATTCCCTTGCCTTGTCTTTCATGGGATCGCCTTGCCTGGAATTGCCTTGCCTTGCCTTGCCTTGCCTTGCTGTGCCTTGCCTTGCTTTGCATGGCCTGAAATTTTCTAGCCTAAAATTGCCTTGCTTTCCTTGCCTGGGATTGCCTTGCCAAGAATTGCCTTTCTTCGCCTAGTCATGCGTTACCTTGTCTTGTCTTACATTGCCTTGCTGTGCCTAAAATTGACTTTCCTAAAATTGCCTTGTGTTG
>JAPYYA010000079.1:0-28182 GCA_028533165.1 Leontopithecus rosalia
AAATAGACCAATGGAACAGAACAGAGGCATCAGAGGCAACACAACGTATCTACAACCATACAATGTTTGATAAACCTGTCAAAAACAGGCAATGGGGAAAGGATTCCCTGTTTAATAAATGGTGTTGGGAAAACTGGCTAGCCACGTGCAGAAAGCAGAAACTGGACCCCTTCCTGACACCTTACACTAAAATTAACTCCAGATGGATTAAAGACTTAAACATAAGACCTGGCACCATAAAAACCCTAGAAGAAAATCTAGGCAAAACCATCCGGGACATAGGAGTAGGCAAGGGCTTCATGACCAAAACACCAAAAACATTGGCAACATAAGCCAAAATAGACAAATGGGACCTAATTAAACTTCACAGCTTCTACACGGCAAAAGAAACAGTCGCTAGAATGAATCGACAACCAATAGAATGGAAAAAAATTTTTGCAGTTTACCCACCTGACAAAGGGCTGATATCCAGAATTTACAAAAAACTCAAACAAATTTACAGGAAAAAAGCAAAAAAACCCATTCAAAAATGGGCAAAGGATATGAACAGACACTTTTCAAAAGAAGACATACATGAGGCCAACAAACATATGAAAAAATGCTCATCATCACTGGCCATTAGAGAGATGCAAATCAAAACCACATTGAGATAGCATCTCACGCCAGTTAGAATGGCGATCATTAAAAAATCAGGAGACAACAGATGCTGGAGAGGATGTGGAGGAATAGGAACACTTTTACACTGTTGGTGGGAGTGTAAATTAGTTCAACCATTGTGGAAGACAGTGTGCCGATTCCTCAAGGACCTACAAATAGAAATTCCATTTGACCCAGCTATCCCATTACTCGGTAAGTATCCAAAGGACTATTAATCGTTCTACTATAAGGACACATGCACACGAATGTTCATTGCAGCACTGTTTACAATAGCAAAGACCTGGAACCAACCCAAATGTCCATCCATGATGGACTGGACTGGGAAAACGTGGCACATATACATGATGGAATATTATGCAGCAATCAAAAACAATGAGTTCGTGTCCTTTGTAGGGACATGAATGAATCTGGAGAACATCATTCTCAGCAAACTGACACAAGAACAGAAAATGAAATACCGCATATTCTCGCTCATAGGTGGGTGATGAAAAATGAGAACATATGGACACAGGGAAGGGAGTACTACACACTGGGGTCAACTGGGGGGAATAGGGGAGGGACAGTGTGGAGGATCGGGGGAGGGATAGCCTGGGGAGAAATGCCAAATGTGGGAGAAGGGGAAGAAGGCAGCAAAACACACTACCATGTGTGTACCTATACAACTATCGTGCATGTTCTGCACATGTACCGCAAAACCTAAAATGCAATAAAAAAATAAGAGAACTGAGAGATAAAGAAAAAATATATATATTTTTAATTTTAATTATTTAAAAATAAGAGAATATTATATTAACCTAGGAAACTGTGAGTCTAGCTGACAAGCAGGAATATTTTTTAAAAAAGTAAACACGTTCGATGACTACTCTGAACAGAATTGTGCCCCCCACAACCCCAAGCTAGAAAATCTAGAGTAAACGGACATATTTCTGTAAACACATAATGCTCCAAAACTGAATCAGAAAGCTATTGAAAGAAACCCTGAATAGATGAATATCAAGCTGTAATACTAAATTAGTAATAAAAAACTTACCAACCAATAAAAACCCTGCACCTGATAGATACAACAGTTGAATTTTATCAGACGTTCAAAAATTGACTCAATATGAAATAAAGATTTAAATGTAATATCTCAAACTATAAAAATCCTAGAATAAAACCTATTAAATACTCTTCTTGACACTGGCTTTAGCGAGGATTTCATAATAATGATATCCTGAAAAGCAATTGCAACCAAAAAAAAAACCTGACAAGTGGCACCTAAACTAAAGAGCTTCTGCACACTGAAAGAAACTATCAATACATGAAACAGAAAATGGAAAGAATGGGAGAAAACGTATGCAAACTATGCATCTGACAAAGGTCTAATATTCAGAATCTATAAGGAACTTAAATAATTGAACAAGCAAAAAGCAAATAACCCCATTAAAATAGGGGCAAGGAACATGAACAGACACTTCTCAAAAGAAGACATACATGTAGTCAACAAACATGAAAAATGCTCATTAGCATTCATCATCAGGAAAATGCAAATCAAAACCATAATGATATGTCATCTCGTACCAGTTAGAATGGCTAGTACTAAAAAGTCAAAAAATTACATATCCTGGTGAGACTGCAGAAAAAAGGAAATGGTTATACACTGTTGGTGGGCATGTAAATTATTTCAGCCGCTGCAGAATGCAGTTTGAATATTTCTCAAACAATTAAAACCAAGCTCCCATTCAACCCAGCAACCCCAATTACTGCGTATATAATCAAAGAAAAATAGTTCATTCTACCAAAAAGACACATGCACTGTACGTTAATTGCCATGCTATTACAATAGCAAAAACATGGGATCAGTCTAGGTGCTGATCAATAGTGGACTAGATAAAGAAAATGTGGTGCATATACACTATGGAATACTACAAACCCACAGAAAAGAATAAAATCATGTCCTTTTGAAACAACATCATGGAGCTGGAGGCCATAATCCAAGCGAATTAATGCAGGAACAGAAAACCAAACCCCGCATCATACCAGTTTTCAATGGGAGCTAAACACTGAGTGCCCAGGAAAAGAAACATGGGAACAATAGACTGTGAACTACTATGGCAGGGAGAGGGGATGGTTCAGAAAACTACCCACTGAGTACTACACTGACTACGTGAGTGCAATACACCCATGTAACAAAGCTGCATAGGTACTCCCTGTGTTTAAAATACAAGTTGAGGGAAAAAATTATGTTTCTATGAACATTAACCAAAGGGAAGTGGGATATTCTATTCTCTTGAAAACATTTTTTGTTTTAGACTTTTGCCTAATATTTCTTAATTTTTTTGCAAACCAGCAGACAGAATAGTATCATTTATATTCCCAAATATGTATGTATCTTTAGTAGTCAAACACTCCATAAATATTAGTTTACATAAACCATCATCTGCTATCCTTCCACTTCACTCTCATTCCTCAGAAAATGCTCAAGAAACTTGCAGAGTTAAAACAATGGGATTATAATTAACATTAACCTCACACATCAGTGGGAAGAAGAACTGAGGGAAGGTCAAAGTAGGGGTTATTTCTAACAAGTTGCTTACAAAGGTTGAAATATAAAATATAGAAAATGAATTTTACACATACAAACATGCACATTTATAAGGCTTAAATATTTTATTTGAATATTTCAGTCCATAAAAATAAAAAATTGAGCTAATAAAGAAATAGTAATATTATAATTTTAGGAATTACATCTTGTTAGGAAAGATAGCTAGCATTCCTTCACAAATGGGATCTAATTAAACTAAAGACCTTCTGCACAGCAAAAGAAACTATTATCAGAATAAACAGGCAACCTAGAGAATGAGAGAAAAAATTTGCAATCTATACATCTGACAAAGGGCTAATATTCAGAATCTACAAAGAAGTTAAACAAATTTACCAAAAAAATCATCAAAGAGTGGACAAAGGATTCTCAAGACATTTATGTGGTCAACAAACATAGGATAAAAAGCTCATCATCACTGTTCATTAGAGAAACGCAAATTAAAACCACAATGAGATACCATCTCAGTCCAGTTAGAATGGCGATCATTAAAAAGTCAGGAAACAACTGATGCTAGAGAGGGTTGGAGAAATAGGAACGCTTTACACTATTGGGTGGGGTTGTAAATTAGTTCAACCATTGTGGAAGACAGTGTGGCAATTCCTCAAGGATCTAGAACTAGAAAACCAGAAATATCATTTGACCCAGCAATCCACTACTGGGTACGTATCCAAAGAATTATAAATCATTCTATTATAAAGATACAGGCACATGTATGTTTACTATGGCACTGTTCACAATAGCAAAGACTTGTAACCAACCCAAACGCCCATCAATGATAGACTGGATAAAGAAAATGTGGCACATATACATCATGGAACACTATGCAGCCACAAAAAATGATGAGTTCATGTCATTTGCAGGGGCATGGATGAAGCTGGAAGCTATCATCCCTGGAAACTAACACAGGAAGAGAAAACTATCCATCTTCTTATTTATAAGTGGTAGTTGAACAATGAGAACACCTGGACCCAGGGAGGGGAACATCACACACCAGGGCCTGTGAGGGGGTGGAGGGTTAGGGGAGGGATAGCATTAAAAGAAATACTTAATGTAGATGACAGGCTTATGGGTGCAGCAAGCCACCATGGGGCATGTATACCTGTGTAACAATATTGTACATTCTGCCCATGTACCCCAGAACTTAAAGTATATTTAAAAAAAACTTCTATATTTAACATTTACATTTTGTGCTGTATGACTTTAATTTATAATAAAAGCTATTACTGCATTTAAATTCAAATCTTCATTTGACTTCTTCCTAATGCTATTCCTTTTTCTTTTTTTTTCTGCCACCTTTGGGATAAGCCTTCTTTTGATGATTTACACATGTACTTCATCATATTTTATCCCTGATATGCTAAAAACTAATCACTCCCTCAGTTATGAGTAGACCATCATGTTGGATAGAAATTGTTTCAGATGTCTTTATAAATATAAATTCAGAATATTTTACCTTGCATTTCTTTTAAAAATTAGCTCTTTTGAATTGCATAAGAAACTAGCTTATGAATACATTCCATAGAAATCTGAATTTATAAAAAAGACATTGTATCTTTCTTCACATCTTCAGTTACATAGAAAAAGAATTTTTCTGTGTTTTTGAGGAACTCTGAGTGGATTTCCCTAATAGATTTTCCTTTTTCCCATATGCATAGTTTTCACTCTGTTCTATGTCACATGATGTTAAATACACACAAACACACACACACACAAACACACATACACAGATATATTATATAATATATACTATGTATAATTATATAAATTTCTAAAGACTGAAGAAATATAAATAAAAGCTTATAAACTTGCCATCAAAAATTAGATCTATATGTCTACCTATATATTTCTATCTACATATGCCTAATTATATATCTATCTACCTATCTATCTATACACATACACATTCTGTTTCAGGTGATAT
Organism: Leontopithecus rosalia; assembly: GCA_028533165.1. Lineage (NCBI taxonomy): Eukaryota > Metazoa > Chordata > Mammalia > Primates > Cebidae > Leontopithecus > Leontopithecus rosalia. Next base: position 5,163 of record JAPYYA010000079.1, read on the forward strand.
AGCTCTAAGAAAGACCACAAAATGACAAGCTCGTGACACATTCTTTCACATTAACTTCTTCAGAACAGCTACTTGAGGCTATTTTCCTTTTACCATCCCCTGTTATCTTTCTGTTCTGCTATGCAAGCAAGATTACAACACTTAGGAGTCATCAAAGGCACAGAATGGCTTTGAGTCTAGCTGCTTAAAAAAAGCAAAGTCTATTATTTTAGAGCAGTTTTAGGTTTTTTCAAAAATTGGGAGGAGGGTATATACACTCATGCCCCCACACATGCGTATCATCCCCCCATCAACATCCCCAATCAAAATTGTACATTGATTACAATTAATGAATCTACATTGAACAATGATAATCACCAAAGTTCCATCCTCTAAAGATCACTCTTGGTGCTGTATATTCCATAGGCTTGGACAAATGTATAAATGATATTATCCAACTTTATGGTATCATCTAGAGTATTTTCACTGACCTAAAAATATTTTTGAACCTTCTATTAATCTTTTTCTTTACCACCATATCCCTGGCATCCACTGATCTTTATACTATTTCACTAGTTTTGCCTTTACCAGAATGTTATATATTGGAATCATCCAATATTAGCCTTTTCTTAATAGCTTATTTTGCTTATTAATATCCATTTAGGTTTTCTCCATACTTTTTATATCTTGATAGCTCATTGCTTAACTGTTATTTCAAAAACGTAAGCTTGTCACTTAATATGGGACTTTTCTATGATCTTCCCTTTTAATTTTTTTCTCAAATCGCACTCCCATTCTTCTTGGTAAGAAAAGAAAAATGTTTTCAGTTTATCAATGTGCCCAGTCTCATGATATGAACCATAGCTAGTATAATTCAGAACTGAATACCACATTCCATTTTGACACATACGGATTTCCTCAGCTTTCCTTCCTATCAGGCTGACTCAGGTGATACAAGTCTGGAAGGAGATGTTAGGTAGGAGAGAACTCTGAATAGAGTATCTTCTCAGATCAAAGAAGGAAGAATCAATAAACATAAAAGAAAATCCTAGTTTTGCTACCCTTTCCAGCTGCTGCATTCAGATTTGAAATGCCGTTGTGACACTTATGGTCATGGTATACAACTAGCTCCCAGTTGATAAGGCATTGAGAAAATAAGCACATTTCAGAGAAGACAGAAATATAATGATGGAAAGAACCTAAGTCCCTGGTGATATAATTGAACTGTCAAACCAAATACCGAGCCACATAATTCTAGAAATTTTATAGAACTTCCACTAATAATAACTATAATAACTGTCTATGTTTTATAAGCAATTGTGTTTTAGATGTTCTGTTATTATTATCTACATACATTAGCATAAACTTCAGTTATGGGCATATTAGCTGCTATCTAGTGAACAATTACTCAATAAGTGAATTCCATGAGGAAAAACATGACCAAGTAGGCAATGATTCCTTGCCTTTGTTGTACCTTAGAGTCTCCTGATGAACTAAATATGTAGATATCCCACTTCCATCATCTGAGATTTTTATTCAGAACATTGGAGGTAGGGTCCAGAAATATGTATATTTAATACTTACCCAAGGTGATTCTGCTGCAGCTATTTGCTAGATCCTACTTTGACAAATATTTCAGAATAGGCTAAAAATACTGGATCATGGGTAATACATAAGAATAATTTAGAGGTCAAAGAATATAGTGAACGAAAACACCTATTCTATCCCTTTCCCCATCTAAAAGAATATTATATATAACTACCACTAAGGTAGGAGTGCCCTGATGAAGAAGTGAATAACACAGATCTCTCCAAGAGTATCTGATACATTTTGGATAAGTTTTTTACTTCATCATTTTACAGAAGAGGTTTAAAATGAATTGAATACTCACATTAGCTTGGATTATGACAAAGTAGCGAGTCTTGTCTTCATAGTTGAGCCTCTTCCGTAACACCACATTTCCAGTCAACATTAGGGGAATTTCAAAGGTATCATTGGATGTCTACAAATATTAAAGACACAGACTTCAGATTATTTGAATGTAAATGAATAACTCAATATTTTGTATTAATCTCTAAAGTTAGAGATTATATGGTTATCATATATATGAAAATAGAATGACTATCAGCTTCAGAGTCCATACTGTTATATTTCCAAACATTTAATTTTGTTTAATAGGTTTCCCCAGAGTTCTTTGGTACTAATAACCAGAAAATTTGTTTCTTGTCATAGTTTTTAATATATTATTAGTATTATTCATCAAGAGTCTTAGAATAGTTCCAAAACAAAGTCCAGGTATCTGAAAATCTTGCTTGTTACCATGTTACCTCTCCACTGTGTTTTATAACACCAAAGCATTCAAACACTGAACTTTCATTTCTGTATAGTATCAATTGTCAACACTGATATCCATTCTGTAATTTAAATATTTTCAGGCATTAAATGCAAACACAAGCAGTCATGAGTCACTTAACAATGAGGTACATTCTGAGAAATGTTTTGTTAGGAGGTTTTGTCATTATGTGAACATTATAAAGTGTAGTTTCACAAACCTAAAATGGGCGGTCTACCACATACTAGAACATATGATACAGCCTATGACTCCTAGGCTACAAACATATATAGCATGTCATTGTGCTGAATGCTATAGGTAACTGTACTACAGTGGTATTTTCTCTGTCAGTGTAATCTAAACATAGAAAAGGTACAGTAGAAACATGTTATAATTTTATGAGACTGCCATTTGCTATGTGGTATGTCACTGACCAAAATGTCATTATGTAGAGCATGACTGTATAAACTTCAATCAGTTTCTGTTGTGGAAAGAAAAGTCCAGGTTATGCATCGTTTTGTTTTCTTTCAGGCCACACAACTTCTGCTCATTAGTTAAGTTATCCACCCTGCCTAGGATTGAGTTTTTTCCTGGTAACATGGAGGTCATAATGGCAACACTACTGCTCTGGTATAAGCGGCCCTCAGTGTAAATGTAGTCATACCTTAAGGGAGTATAATTTACAAGATAAATATCTTATTCTTAAGAAGACCTTATGCCACTTTTGCATTTTAGTGCCATTTTGAAAAAATGATAAAATTATTTCTAGATAGGGACAATAAATCAGGGTTTTGTTCACTGAAACTTTTTTGTGGTTGTTCAGTTGTCTTGTGTATTTGTGCTTGTGATTTTTGCAGTGCGAATCACATGGGGTGAAATACTTAGTTTGGATCTGCATTAGATGGCTGCAAATGGAAGAGGAGGAGAAAGGGAAGTAAAGAAAAATGAAGGGAAAGGGCAAGAGGCAGGAGAAGAGATAGGAAAGTGGAAGTGTGGAGGAAGAAAAAAATTCTGTGTGTGTGAGAGAATCAGAGAGAGAGGACAAGAGAGTGTGTTTACACCCTCAACTTAGTTTAAGTGTAATCCTCCAAGTCACATACGAAGTGAAAAATCAATGAAATAAAATGCTGATTCAAATCCCCCAAATTTGGCTCACACAATGAAGTGTGTGTAGTTTAGCCTTTCATTTCCAGAGTTGTGATCTGTCTCTTTTCTCTCTTTCTCTGTCTATCTTTCTCTCTGGGATGCATAAAGGCTCACATACATTGTATGTTTTGCAGAATTTATATTTTTAAATGATTCATTCTGTGCTGCTCATGTAATGGGCTTTACAAATCCTTTTTAGATGCAGTCATTTAAAAGTAACAATTTAAAATATAAATACAGAAAATGGAAAATGAACAACACAATTAAAAACAGACATTTGACATGTTCCCTAATATTTTGCCTATTAGACATTTCTTATACCAAAGAGTAGGGCTGGCAATTATGACAGAGAAGTGTAAAAATGATTGAATCTAAATATATAAGTTGTTTATGGGCAAAACCTTAGTTAATAATTGCTATTTACACTGTTGAACCCATCCTAATGTGTTGTTATGAGGTTATTACATTTCAGTGACTCAATAATATAGAAACATATATTGGTTTCTAGCATAAATATGGAAGATACTGTGATCTTACCAAAAACCTACCTTATATCTGGACTCAGAACCCCAAATTAGCTCAGATACCTCTTGACTTTGTGCCTCAGAGGAGGCTACATCTTTAAATGAGGTAAGTCTTGAAAAGACTAATTTAAAAACAGTAATTTCACACTTTTTTACCAGGAATTGTTTTGCAAATGTGTATGTGATTTTGAGTAATAAAAAAAATTATCTTAATTGCAAAGATAGAGACAAGAAAAGAATCCCTTTTCAGGTTATAGACGTTTCCATCAGGATATAAACCTTAGAACTTCAGCAGCCACTTGGTGACTATTAACGGAGTTACTTAAGGAGAAATAGCTAACATGCTAGTGAGAGCAGAGAGTAAAACACAAGATCCCACTGTGTTGCCTTTGAGTTGCTGAGAAAATCTTGATATTGCCCCATCTTTGAAAAACTTATTATGATAAATAATAAACTATTTTTTTGTTTAAATCATCTGTAGTTTAGCTTTTTCATAATTTTTGGTAAATTTTCTGCAGCCAAAAGAACTTTGATACATGATTATTCCCGTCTCTATGACTTTACGCTCTTTCTTCTCCAAACAGGTCATGGCTCTTCACACCTGATATTTGCTCTTATTTTCTCATGTTTAAATACCTCATCACTAATTCCTCTATATACTAAACTTTGCAAACTCAGTGAAACCTTTTAAATCTAATCTGGATTTAAGTCTTTGATGTGACCTTACATTATTGTTTTCAAAAAACACTTACTTGGGTTCTTCTGTTTTGCTTCACAGATTCCTCAAGGGTCTCAGTCTGTGATGTAGAAATACCGATTCTTATACCTCTAGCTAAGCCACTTAATGAATCTTCGCAGCACGTTTTTTTTGTTTTTGATAATTTTCATTGGATGTTTGCAGAATTATCACAAATAATAGTTATTAGTGACTTTACTGATCTTCGGAGCACTTTCAATTGCACTAAATTTTAATCGGCTAAATCTATGCTTTAGTGATTTTATAGATTCTTACATTTTATTTCTTTTTTCTTTTTCTTATTTTTTTTTTTTTGAGACAGAGTTTCCCTCTCAGCCGCGATCTCGGCTCACCACAATCTCCGCCTCCTGGGTTCAGGTAATTCTCCTCCCTCAGCCTCCTGAGTAGCTGGGATTACAGGCACGCACCACCGTGCCCAGTTAATTTTTTGTATTTTTAGTAGAGACGGGGTTTCACCAGGTTGACCAGGATGGTCTCGATCTCTTGATCTCGTGATCCACCTGCCTTGGCCTCCCAAAGTGCTGGGATTACAGGCGTAAGCCACCGTGCCCGGCCCCCTCTTTTTTTTTTTTAAACTTATTTGAGACATATGGAGTCTTGCTCTGTCACCTGGCTGGAGTGCAGTGTCATAATCTCAGCTCACTGCAACCTCTGCCTCTTGGGTTCAAGCAATTCTCCTGCCTCAGCCTCTGAGTAGTTGGGATTACAGACATGTGCCCCCACACTTGGCTAATTATTTTATTTTTAGTAGAGATGGAGTTTCACCATGTTGTCCAGTCTTGTCTCAAACTCCTGACCTCAAATGACCCACCCACCTCACCTTCCAAAGTGCTGGGCTTACAGGTATGAGCCACTGCACCCAGCCTAGATATTGATTTTATTAGGTGTTTCATAAATACTTGTGTTCCTTAAAACATAAGGATAGGATATACTTTATGATCAATCATGCTTCTGAAATGTTGCATATGGAAAGTCACTATATTGACATTACTTAAACAATTATTGGGTATTCATTCTTTCTTTAAAACATAGAATAATCATCAAGAAAATTAGAACCAAAATGTACATATCTCTTTATGATAGTCTTTCTCTTTCCTCTATCAAAAAAAGTACAGGATTAGATCAACACTAAATAAATGCCTTGCTTTAATAATATTTCTAAAGTCTTTACTTAAAAGTTTAAAAAAAAGCTAAATTGAGCTAGGAAAAAAAGATTTTTTAATAAATAAATACATAATAAAGCAATGAAAAAATTAAAAAAAAAATACTAAGAACATTCTCAAAGCTTAGAATGCATAAGGATCATAGGCATGAGGCATTTTGGCTATAGATTTCTACCATCCATTCTCCCAAATTCCAGAAATTCTCAGGAATCAGCATTTTTGACAAACCTACCAAGTGATTCTGCTGCAGATGATTCAGGTTTTACTTTGGGAAATCTTTGTACTACGTAAGTCTAAGAGTGCTGCACCCTCTCTCCTTGCTAATTATTTTTCTCTTCTTTCATTCTTAGAGTTTTGTTCCACCAACAAAGCAGAAAAGTCTGGGAACAGAGCAATTCCTATTTACTTAAGTTACCTTACATTTCTAAAGCCAGGCCATTGCCCCCTTTCTGATAGTTCTGGACACTTCTCTTTTAAACACAAACTGACATTGGTTTCTTTGGGTGATGAGGATTTAAGTCCTGGCTACCTGCAGTGTATTAATGAAAGAAATCCAATTATGGCTAAATGATTTAATACTCACAGGCCCCACACACCTGGCCTCCATTAGGAAAGGTCCACTCACAACTTTCTGACAGTTCAGTGACAACAATTGTCAAATAACAGACAATTCTCCTTTTAGCAAAATGAGGGCATAAGTCAGTTTAAGCAATTTATCACTGTTAGAAATACGGAAAATAGAGGTAGGAGACAGCTGTAATGCCCACGCCACACACATTCACATTCAATAATGGAGCCAGAAGGAATATTGATGCCCTAGCAAACTCTGTTTCCCAAGATGATTCCAACTCCCCCAAATCCCCTTAACTAATATGTGTGAAGATTGGTTTCTACCAGTTTAAACGGCAGCTCTCTGAGAGGAGGTGTTGAGTCCTACAGTTAAAGATGCTTTAGAAGTGGAATACAGGGTTATTAGTACTATTACTTCTCAGCTGATAGATTTGGTCATTCATCATTTTTAGGAAAGAAAAAACTCTTTTAGTCTTTTACACCTGTGTTATAAGTATTGTTTGTAATATTCTCTTTTCAGCTGTGATGACTAGAAATTCAGTTCAAAAGAAGAAAATTTTTAAAGTACACACACACACACACACACACACACACACACACACACACACACACACACACATGGTTTCTGGTGACCTAAAGACAGAGCCTTAATACAAATGTGCCTCAATGGACCTGTAATTGAGAAGTGGCAGAAATTCAGATAACTAGGATGTTCTCTTTGTCTCTAAGAAGCTGTAAATTCTCTATTTTTTGACACTTTTTTTTTTGAAATCTCTCCCTTTATCTCTGCCTCTTTTTCTGTGCCTCTTTCTTCTCTCTTCAGGTTTCCCCCATTTGCTCATGTTGAATATAACTTTGAGTCCCTGTTTTAGTTCTAACAAACAGCATCAACTTTGCCCTTATCAGACTTTAGTCAGCCTTAAGCTTGTCTGATTAAGCTCAGGCTACTGTGCTATCAGCTGCTGAACATTCTATGTTACCTGTCATTGTGTGTGTGTCTCCCCTAATTTAATTGCTTGAAGTAGAAGGTGGAGGACTAAGCACGGTTACACAATTTTTGTCCACCCAAGAGAAACTGCGATTTGAGTAGGCAGCACTAACTTTGCTTTTAAGAGATGGTACCAACACTCCGATCATTTTTTCTGCTTCACACTGTTAAACATGTTCCTCGTTGACAGACAAAATGGACTCCGTATGACTAACTGAACTAAGTTAAAACGAAACCAGGTGGCCATGCCTAGGTGATGAAGTAGTCACATACTCTGTGTTCTCAAAAAGATGTCAAAGCATCACAGGATCTTCTTTTCTACAATTGATAAGGGTGCATCTCCACCCAAACCTCATTTGCAGTTTTCATAATTCCCATGTGTTGTGGGAGCAACCTGGTGTGTGACAATGGAATCATGGCATTTCCCCTTTACTGTTTTTGTGGTAGTGAATAAATATCATGGGATCTGATGCTTTTATAAGGGGAAATCACTTTCACTCCACTCTCAATTCTTAGTCTTCGTCCATGTAAAACTTGACTTTCACCTTCCACCATAATTGTGAGGCCTCCCCAGGCATGTGGAACTGTGAGTCCATGAAACCTCTTTTTCTGTGTACATTACCCTTCTCAGGTATGTCTTTATCAGGTATGTCTAAATGTGAAAACAGACCAACAAAGTAAATTGGTACTGGTAGAATGAGGTCCTGCTGTAAAGAGATCTGAAATTGTGGAAGTAATTTTGAAAGCAGGTAACAGGAGAGGTTGGAACAGTATAGAGGGCTTAGAAGAAGACACGAAAAGGTGGGAATGTCTGGAAGAGACTTGTTTATTGGCTTTGATCAAGATGCTGATAATAATATGGATGATGAAATCCATGTTAAGGTGGTGTCAGTTGGAGATGAGGAACTTGTTGGGAACAGGAGTAAAGGGACTTGAATGCTATTAAAGGCATTCAGTTTTAGTTAATCAATGAGAGCTTGTAACGTTGCTCAGGTTGGCCTTGAACTCATGGCCTCGCCTCCTCAAGCGCCAGGACATCTGGCCGGAGCCACTGCGGCTCCCAGGTGTTCAGTTTTAAAAGTGAGACAAGCATTAAAGTTCTGAAAATTTGCAGCCTGATGATACAATAGAAAAGAAACACCCATTTTCTGAGGAGAAATTCCAGCCAGTTGCAGAAATTTGCATAAGTAATGAGGAGCCAAATGTTAATCACCAAGACAATGGGGGAGACATTTGTCGCATCCCCTCTCATCATAGGCCAGATTGCCAAGGAGAAAAAAATAGTTTCATGGGCCAGGTCCAGGACTCCCTTCCATGTGCAGCCTAGGAACTTGGTGCCTTGCATCCCAGCTGTTCCAGCCATAGCTATAAGCAGCCAAGCTATATCTCAGACCATGGCTTCATAAGGTACAAGCCCCAAGCCTTGGCAGCTTTCACATGGTGTTGAGCCTGTGGGTACACAGAAGTCAAGAACTGAGGTTTGGGAACATCCACCTAGATTTCCAACTATATGTGGAAATGCCTGGTTGTCCAGGCAAAAGTTTGCTGCAGGGTCAGGGCCCTCATGGAGAACCTCTGCTAGGGCAGTGTGGAAGGGAAGTGTGGGGTTGAAGCCCCAACAAAGAGTTGCCACTGGCTCATCGTCTAGTGAAACTGTGAGAAGAGAGCCGCTGTCCTCTGGACCCCAGGATGCAGATTTACTGACAGTCTGCACTGCATGCCTGAAAAAGCTGAAGACACTCAATGCCAAATTGTGAAAGCAGCCAGGAGGGAGGTTGTACCCTATAAAGCCACAGGGGTGGAGCTGCCCAAGAAGATGGGAATCCATCTTGCATCAGCATGAGCTGGATGTGAGACATGATGTCAAAGAAAATCATTTTTGTGCTTTAAGATTTGACTGACCCACTGAATTTTGTACTTGCATGGGGCCTTTAGCCCCTTTGTTTTTGCCAATTTTTCTTATTTGGAATGAGTATATATATATATATCCAGTGCCTGTACCCCCATTGTATCTATGAAGTAACTAACTTGCTTTTGATTTTATAGGTTCGTAGGTGGAAGGAACTTGCTTTGTCTCAGATGAGACTTTGGACTGTGAGCTTTTGAGCTAATAATGAAATGAGTTAAGAATTTGAGGGGCTGTTGGTATGGCATGATTGTTTTTAAAATGTGAAGACATGAGATTTGAGAGGGGCCAGGAATGGAGTGATATGGTTTGGCTGAATCACCACCCAAATCTCATCTTGAATTGTAGTTTCCCATGTGTTGTGGGACGGAACTAGTGAGAGACATTTAAATCATGGGGCAGGTCTTTCCAATGCTGTTCTCATGGCAGTAAATAAGTCTTACTAGATCTGATGGTTTTTACAAGCAGAAACCCCGTTCTCTTGGCTTTCAATTCTCTCTTGTCTGCTGCCATGTAATACCTGCCTTTCATCTTCTGTCATAATTCAGAGGCCTTCCCAGCCATGTGGAACTGTGGGTTCATTAAATCTCTTTTTCTTTATAAATCACCCAGTCTCAGGTATGTCTTTATCAACAGTGTGGAAATGGACTAATTAACAAGAAGCAAAACCAGATCCTGTTCTTAGTGCCAAGATAAACTGCTGCTACAATTACTACCCTTTGCCTGCTACCCCACCCCTACACTGGCCCTCAAGTACCAGCCCTTTGAAAGAAACATCTGACAGAAACATCTGGTTTGGGGCTTAGAAACCAACCAATCACAGCTCACCTGAACCAACCAGTCAATGTATAGACCAGTCAGGACTCATCTGTTTTGACCACTCAGAATTAAGCAATTAAATCCTTCATTTGCATGAGCACAGCTGATTGGGAAACTGGGTGGGAATTAGCTACAAAACCCTAGCCCTGTCTCTGTTTTCTGAAATGTATCTTAGCTTTAAAACATAAGCTGTATATCCATGGTTTGAAAACTGTTCACCTAAATAAAGTCTCTTACCTCCAAATTCCTTTCCAGAGAACTTTTGGTCACAATACAAATTTACCACCCTCCCACACAAAAACAAACACATACAGGCACATTTAATGATACGTTTTGATTACAATGCAGTTCAACTTATCTTATTCCAGCCAGCTCCTCAGGATACTGTATTTGTGCCTGGCTGGCTTTCGAAGCATATATGTTGTAAAGTTAAAAGTCACAGGCTTGGAGTGAAAACACTGAGGTTCAAAGTTTTACATCAAGAAGGCTTTTATACCATGACTTAATTAAACATGACTTTCCAATAAAATTAGAATATTATGACTTTATGGGGGCATGGGACTCTCATGGTATAATGTACCCTGTAAAGCATTATTAACCATAGTAAATTTCTTTTTAGCAATCTACCTAGGAATAAGCAATCACAGTTTTAGCTTAGCCTTAAATATTTTATTAACAGCTGAAAATTGGACTTTGACTTATATATAGAGAAAACTACTTCAGGATGGTGATTTGTTTAAAAATCTTTTATCCTTGAAATGTAGTTTTAACTTCCTGACTCATGAAATTCAAATGCTTACACATTACAAATGAAAATTATGGCTCATATTTTTCTGAATTCTCTCAAAGCTGCAGGGAGTCAAACATATTACAAAAGAAGGACAATTTACTCAGGAGGTCTTAATAAAAGATGTCATCGCCCACTGAAACAGCGCTGTAATATCTCCAAGGAAGAAGCTGCCTATGCGTATTGCTTAAGTATCTTCCTTTTTTTCTCAGTAGCAACAGTAGTTAATGACAATGTTGTGCTGCTTTATCAGGCCACTGGAGACTGCTACAAGGGATATGTCATCAGGTCCTCCTTATCACTTTAGATCAAACACTTAAATGCTAAATAAACATGCCTCCCATCTGGCATTTAAAAATTAAGATAAAAATGTGATAATGTATTGTATGAATAGTCTTATTAATCTTGTTATGACATTTAAACATCAGAATGATACCTATATTTAGATTTTACATATTAGACAATTCTCAAAAATGAAAGTTTTGCAGATCATGGGATGACTAATTCTTATCCATTTCAAAGAGTTATTTTTTCTTCCTTTTTTTTTTTTTTGAAACAATCTAATTCAAGCTTGTCCAACCCATAGCCCACAGGCTATATGGGGCCCAGGATGGCTTTGAATGTGTCCCAATAAAAACTTGTAAATGTTCTTAACAGACTGTAAGATTTATTTGTGATTTTTAATTAATAGCTTTTCAGGTATTGTTTATGTTTGTGTAATTAATGTGTAGCCCTAAACAATTCTTTTTCTTCCATTGTGGCTCAGGGAAGCCAAAAGATTAAATAGAAACCCTTAAATTTGTTCAATTCATTATAGAAACCCTTATTTTGTATTACCATGAAAGCATTAAATTAAGAAAAAAAACAGTATTTACAATAACTCTGATAAGTACACTACAAATTGCATAGAAATCAAATGCTCCTTATTAAAGGCCTGACAACATATATTGTCCAGTACATATTTTTATGTATTCTCTACTACCAAGTTCCAACAGATAATTCAAGTTGTGCTTAATAGACTAAAGGTGACCAAATGAGAAAAAGAACTTATATTATACAAAGGAAGGAAAAACGCTGCTGCTTCTGAACAATAGTGGGGACTGAAAAGATTCTTTGCTTGTTCAAACTTGCATCAGGCTTCTGAAACTTCTCCAAGGCTCATCTGTATACTTCCTTATAAAATCACTTTTTAATAAAGAAACATGCTAAGTCACTTCAGCAAAAATCCATCTACCTTCGATAAATGATCTACCTTGATACCTCATCAGGTTTCTCATCCTACACCATCCCCTAGGTGATGTCTGATGACCCTGACTTGTCTTCAGCAAGAATCACATTAGTTTGATTTAGCCAGAATTCCCCTTATATATGATGTTTTCTCCTAGTAATTTTCCATCCACTGACCCCGACCCTGCTCCTGGCTATAAAGTCCCACTTGTCCATGCTTTATTTGTAGTTGAGCCCAATATCTCTCTGCTACTGCAATTCTCATTGCAATGATTTCTATACATATTGCAGTGGTCCTGAATAAGGTCTTTCTTACCATGTTTTAATATATTTTTAAATAATATTTTCTTTTAACAATTGCCAGAGGACTTTTAGAATAAGATATTTACTAAAATATATATATTTTTTCTAAATACATCAGCCAGAAAAGGATAGGGAATACTGCAGGAGCCAACCATTAAACTTTTATTATTTCTTTACTCTTCATATCTACATATCTAATACACATAAGCAAGTGGGCTCTCTTTATTGTTGTCATTGACAAATGAATGTTTCTCCTCACATGTTTTTCTCTGACCACAACAGCAGGGGCAGAGAATACGATTACTTGATTGGTTCTTTGAGTTTACATCTCTTTAGTCAAAGCAAATAATTTTCTCAAGGCAAGAAAAGTACACCCCAGCAGGTGTCCAAAGAAAGGAAGAACCAAACATTTTTGGTAAACAGCGCAAATGCTTTTGTTAACAGCAGTGAATCCATTTGGGTCTGAGGTAACTCAGCCCTCACATCCTCAGAGGAAATAAGGTGGTCTAGGGGCAAAAGTGAGTTTAAGGCAGAGGGAGAGACTGAGGTAACTTTTAGAGCAGCAGTGAGAGCTTATTAAGAAGTTTTAGAGCAGGAATGAAAGCAAGCAAAACACTGTTGGAAGACTGCTAACTGGGCAACCTGAAAGATCCAAGTGCCCTGTTCCTCCCTTGATTCGAGGTTTTATTCATTGGCATGCTTTGGGAGTTTGTGATTCTCCCCCCTCGATTTTTTCTTTTGGGACAGGTTGTCCACATGCACAGTGGCCTGCCAGTGCATTTGGGAGGGGCTGCATGAGCAGCATGTTTACTGAAGTTGCATGCATACTGACTTGAGGCATTTTTCCCTTGCCAGTTAAGCATTCCCTGAGGAAGGTCATATACTGGTTAAATACTACCATTTTGCCTCTTAATGTGCATGCTTCAGTCCTCCTGCACAACTTCTGAGCTCTTATTAGAAAGCTGCTGATCACCAGCTTCAAGTGTTTTCCATCTATTGGGAGACTATCCATCCCTGGCAGGGGCTGCGACCAATTATTATTTTACAGAGACAGTTTAACAGCCACCTGACCATCACCTGATGGTCAACTGACATTCCTAGAGGAGGTCCTCTCCTGCCTTGCTCATGTCTGTCTACCCACCTAGTTCACATGGTTTGGCCCTGTGTCCCCGCCCAAAACTCATGTCAAATTGTAATCCCCTTGTGTTGAGGGAAGGTCCTAGTAGGAGACGACTGGCTCATGGGGGCAGTTTCCCTCATGCTGTTCTCCTGATAGTGAGTTCTCAAGAGATCTGATGGTTTAAAAGTGGTACTTTCCTTTTCACTCTGTCTGCATACCGCTGCATGTAAGATTCACCATGCTTCCATCAACTTCCACCACAAATGTAAGTTTCCTTAGGCCTTCACAGCCATTCAGAACTGGGAGTCAAGTAAGCCTCATTTCTTTATAAATTATCCAGTCTAAGGTAGTATCTTTCTAGCAGTGTGATAACAAATTAATATAGGAAATTGTTACTGAGATAGTGGAGTACTGTTAAAATGATAATCTTAAAATGTGGAGGCAACTTTGGAACTGGATAACAGGCAGAGGTTGGAACAGTTTGGAGGACTCAAAAGAAAACAGGAAGATGACAGAAAGTTTGGAACTTCCTAGACACTTTTTGAATGTTTTCCACCAAAATGCTGGTAGTGATACAGACAATGAACTCCAGGCTGAGGTGTTCTCAGACGGAGATGAATAACTTTTTGGGAACTGGAGCAAAAATTGCTCTTGATACACTTTAGCAAAGTGACTGGTCACATTTTGCCCCTATCCCAGAGATTTGTGGAACTTTGAACTTAAGGAATATTATTTAGGGTATCTGGCAGAAGAAACTTACAAGCAGCAAAACATTCAAGATGGGATCTGGCTTTTTCTGAAAGTGTACAGTCATATGCATTCATGAAGACATAATTTGAGATTTGAATTAATTTTTAAAAGGGAAGCAGAGAATAAAACTCTGAAGAATTCACAGCCTGACCATGTAGGAGAAAAGAAAATCATCACATTTTCTGGAAGAAAATTCAAGCTGGCTGCACAAATTTGATAAGAAATGAAAAGCCAAATATTAATAGCCAAGACAATGGGGAAATGTCTTCAGGACATTTTAGGGATCTTCATGGCAGTTCCTCAAATCACAGGCCTGGAGATCTGGAGGGAAAAATGGTTGTCTGGGCTGGGACCAGGGCTCCACTGTTCTGTGCAGTCTCAGGACACGGCACCCTGTGTCCCAGCCACTCTAGCTATAGCCATGGCTAAAAAGGGCCAACATACAGTTAGGACATTGCTTCGAGGGTGCAAGCCCCATGCCTTGGAAGCTTGCATGTGGTTTTGGGCCTGCAGGTACATAGAAGACAACAGTTAAGCTTTGGGAGCCTCCACCTAGGTGTCAGAGGAAAATTCTGGGAATGTCCAGGCAGAAGTCTGTGGCAGGGGTGGAGCCCTCATGGAAAACATCTAGCATAATGCAGAGAGAAAAGGTGGGAATGGAGTTGCCACACAGAGTTCCCACTTGGGACTGCCTAGTGGAGGTATGAAAATAGGGCCACTGTCTCCTCAAGATCCCAGGATGATACATCCACAGACAGCTTGCACCATGTGCTTGGAAAAGCCACAAGCACTCAATGCTAGCCTGTGAAAGCAGCTGCAGTGGCTCTACCCTGCAGAACCACAGGGGTAGAGCTTCCCAAGGCACTGTAAGCCCACCTTTTGCGTTAGTGTGCTCTGGATGTGAGACATGGAGTCAAATTATATTATTTTGGAGCTTTAAGATACAATGACTGCCTTGCTGGGTTTTGGACTTGCATGGGGTCTGTGGCACCTTTATTTTGGCCAATTTATGACATATGGAAAGGGTGTATTTATCTAATGTCTGTACCCTTATCATATCTTGGAAGTAACAACTTGTTTTTGATTTTACAAGCTCACCAATTTAAGGGACTTGCCTTATCTCAGATGAAACTTTGGACTCGAACTTTGAGTTAATGCTGGAATGATTTAAGACTTTGGGGAACTATTGAGAAGGCATAATTGGTTTTGAAATGTTGAAAGAACAAGACATTTTGGAGAGGGCAGGGGTGGAATGATATGGTTTTGCTCTGCAGCCCCATCCAAATCTCATTTTGAATTATAATCTCCATGTATGTAAGGATCAACCTGGTTGGAGGTGTTTGGAACATGGGGTAGTTTCTCCCATGCTGTTCTTATGATAGTGAGGGAATTCTCATGAGATCTGCTGGTATCAGAGTGGTACTTCCCCTTTCATTCTCTCTCTTGCTGCCATGTTAGACACTCCTTCCTTCCCCTTTCCCTTTCATTACGACTGTAAGTTTCCTAAGGCCTTCCCAGCCATTCAGAACTGTGAGTCAATTAAGCTTATTTTATTACAAATTACCCAGTCTTAGGTATTCTTCATAGAAGTGTGAAAATACACACTACAGTAACACTTTCACTTCAAATTGGGTCAATCAGTTCAGCAACTATTTACTCCCAACCTTGTTGTTGTTTGTTTTAGAACACAATCTGAATTGCAATTATTGCTATTTTGCTATTATTGAAATGTTATTATTTGGCATTCTGAGTAAAAATGCCACATTATGGTGCTATTAATATAAGCAGACTTAGCAGAGATTTACTGGTGGCAGAACATAAAATTTATCATGTATTTCCTCACAGATTTTACAAAAAAAGAAATTGGTCCTGAGGTTTACAGTAATTTTGTATAATGTCTAATGGTGGATTCTCTCCCTAAGACTGTGCCTCGGTTATTGCTTTTTCCTTCAGTACATCCTAAGTTAACTGTCATGATATCTTATTATTTTGTCCACAAAACTAAGACCATGTTGAGAACTTTATTTCACAGTAGTGCTAGCTTGCTAACATATTTTATTTTTTATTTTTCATTTGTAATTTTGAAAATGAGGCCAGGCGCCATGGCGCAGGCCTGTAATCCCAGCACTTTGGCAGGCCGAGGCAGGCAGATCACAAGGTCAAGAGATCGAGACCATCCTGGTTAACACAATGAAACCCTGTCTCTACTAAAAATACAAAAATTATCTGGGCATGGTGGTTTGCGTCTATAGTCCCAGTTACTTGCAGGCCGAGGCAGGAGAATTTCTTGAACCTGGGAGGTGGAGGCTGCAGTGAGCCGAGATCACACCACTGCACTCCAGCCTCGCACCTGGCAACAGAGTGAGACTCTGTCTCAAAAAAAAAAAAAGGAAAGAAAATGCACATAGCTGATTGGTTTATCCACTTTTGCTAGTAACAGTTACATATTATATTGGACAGCAAGCCTACACATCCCTGGAATGAGAGGCATCCAGATGGAATTACTGCACAGGTGACAAAGAATTTAAGCCTTCCTATATGTCTACATTTTAATTAGAAAAGATAATTTTCAAGTAATATATTTTTGTTCTCAAAGCATATCTAAACATTAAATATTTTGTATGCATGCAATAATTATTTCCCTAAAATGCATGAACTGGTATATTGATACTTGCTGGGACGTTTTATTTTTACAGCTTAGGGAGTAAAGATTAGAAAGTCACCTTCATAGAATGTGACCTAAAAACATGGCACACACATACAATTAATTTTAAAACATAACTAAAGATCAAACAAAATGAGTGGTTTAGAAATAGAATGTTCTGTCAGCTGTTTCTATATTTAAGAAAAAGCATTTCTGCTGCCCTTTCTCCTGCTATTTCTTTGACACTTTCCACTTCACTTCTTAGGTAACCTTTCCTACTGTCCTTCTCTGTCACATTCTCATCATGTCCCAACTCTTTGTTTTATTATCTCTTCCTAAAAAAAGTCCTCTTTTAAAGAAAGAAACAAAGCAAAAAAGAAAAAACTCTAAAACCTGACCTTTACCCTGCTATGCTCACAAAATTTATATATTATAAATATATAAATTTCATATAAATATACAAATATATAATTATATATATGTATATATATAATTATATATACATATATATAATTATATATATACATATATATAAATATATATATAATTATATATATACATAAATAAGTGTGTGTGTGTGTGTATATACATATATATATATATATATGTATATACACACACTTATTTTCCAAATTTATTAAAGTTTCAACATAGGTATTACAAGTTTTTCTGTGAGAACACAATAGAGGAAGAATAGTCTGAAACTGGATTTTCCAGCTTAAAATTAGTTTTGTAACATGACGCAAATCACATATGAGATTTTCTTTGCTATGCAACAGAGATACTACTACTGCTAACTGATTTGTGAGGATACAATGAGAAAATGCACCCATAATTTACTTAATAAAATAAATTTGTGATGTAGATCTTACTGTGAGTTCTTATTCTCTCAGTACTATCCAAGAGTTTCGTTTTTGGTTTTGGTTTTACTTGTTTGTTTCAATCTTATCTACAACATAAAATGACAAAAACAAGGACAAAATACTACCTTTGCCATTGTTTATATTTCTAACATTAAAAATAAAAGAGATGCATTTAATTTGACAGCTTATTTATATGTGCTTTGGGGAGCCCATAGGAGTCTAAGGAGTTGCCTCAAGCAAAGAAAGTAGGGAGATGGCTGGCAGGGTTTCTGACTCTAGCTTCAGTTAAAAAATTTGAATTTTGTCTCTCTTTTTTTTAAATAATATATCATTAGAGGAAATGATTCATGGCTTAAAAAAACATAGAAATCTTATTGTCTAATGGGAAGAAAAAGGAAGAAAAATCACAAAACAGACTATAACTAGTGACTTTTGTCATGTTCTCTATCTTTGCTTTAATTGGTGGATGGCTAGAATTTTAAAGGCTTGTCAATTCCAGCAATACTTGGTGTGAGTTTTGCTGGTGTAGCAACAATATTTTTATTAATTTAAGTTGCATAAAATGTATGTTTGACACTTGTTATCTCACCTCCAGTGATTTGTTTAGAATGCTTTGGAGACCACAAACATAACAAATTTAGTAAAAGAGGCATGTTATATCTATGAATACATTTTAAGCCTTACCTACAAATGCCCCCAAAAATTAGCTTCTAAAGCATAAATATTAAAAATAATTCAATTTTGAGACAATTTTGAATAATAGTATAATCCCCAATCTGGTTCTGGTAGTTATTTGAATGATACAATAAATATTAGCTAAAAAATCATTAATTTTATTCCTGTTAAGAAAATCACATTACAAATAGGTATTTACATACCGGATCATCTGGATTATACTGAATAACGTACTCTATCTGTCCATTTGGTCCATCATCTATATCTGTAGCTCCATTGTCTCCTGAAAACCCTGTGAATATTGTGGTACCAACTGGAGTGAGCTGAAAGGAAAAAAAGGTTTTAAATATATTCTCATTTTATCAACTGTACACTAGAAATTCTAGAGCATAAAAATCAGTTCCTTATTACATAAGAGAATCTACTAGCCGGCAGCTCAAAACCACAAACTGAAGTGTTTCAAAAGAAGTTTTGAGCCTTACATAAGATTACTTATAACGTCTGAAATGTTCAGCTTCATGATTCTTGCTATGGGTGAAGAAATAGAAGACCCTGATTCAGTGTGAAATGCATTTGGACCAATTTATAGCCATTAGCATTTTAGCTCCAGAGCAGAAATTGCATCTGTTGTTTCTCCTCAAAATTCTTGATGAAATGTTACCTGAAAGCTATAATTTAAATGGTGAGAAAAGCTTCATTTCTTTCCTTTAAAATAAAAAACCATTTATGAGTGGGCAATGAAATCCAGGTTGGTACCTATATGCAAGTGGCAAGTTTGAAAAAGAGAAGTTGGGGACAATACATTTTCTGTCTATTAGAGGAAATACTGGGAGCTTCTTGACTGCTTCTAATACTGGTTGAGTGAAACAGCATCAGGTCACAGCAGTCAGAGAGATAGCCACATCTTTTCATTTTGGATTAAAACAATGTCAAAACTTAATTGTGTAGTATACAAAACCATGATTTGATGTTTGACTTAAATTGCTAGTCTTAATTCTTACTTAGCCCCACAAGAGAATCACTGCTTTTTTAACCTGCAGGTCTTTGCACAATGTGCTCTTATAACCAGTTTTTAGTTTTAAGCTAAAATATTACTCCCATCAAAGTTTTTAGGTTTTAGCTAAAATACTACTCATTAGTTAAATTTCATCTTAATTAGATATCACCTGCTCCCATACCACCCCTCAAATAGCATTCCCCACGCCACATCAGAATATGTTGCCCTTTTTCTTGTGCTTGCATTTTGCACTGTTTCTATAATTATTCCATTATTAGAAGAACTAAATGCACTGCATCAATAAACATAACTTCTGTGCCTCTACAGACTGCAGCCTTTTAAAGTTCACTCTGATATTCGTTTTCTTAATTTTTGACTGGGATGCTTTCATGGTAAAAACAGTTAAGAGGCAACAAAAAGTTGTCATATTCAATTTTATTTTCAGAAACTGAAAACTTACATTTTACAAGGATTCCTCAGGTAATACAAACGAGTGAAGCAAGCATGTTGAGATGGTGGCAAGTGGATAGAACATGCCCTCTCTAATACTACTCACAGAAGGTAGCTGCTAGCGGTAGCTGCTACTGAATCCAGCAAATTCTTGCCATCTTGGAATATGGAGCCCATGTTACCAAATCTTCTAATATACTATTTTCATATAAAATCTCTTTATATAAAGTCTCTTGATGCTAAGACTGGCAACATATTTTTAAACAATAAATAGGTCAAATAAAATATGCCCATTGTCTCAACTACCACACTAGTTTGCAATCTCCGATTTAGGAAGAGAATATAATTATGATTTAAAAATAAACTGTAAGTACAAGGAAGTTCAGTATCTACAAGGCCAAGTCTCCTAGAAGGCAGCATTAAGGGTAAATTATTGAGAGCTGAGGATGAAGTGAGAAGAGACGGTTTAAGTAGTACCTCTGAGGACACCGAGGGACCATTGGAGAATAGATTTAGTAGAAACCTCAGTTAGCTAAACAGCTTCCAAGCTGACATTTCAGTATTATCTTTTTAAATGGAATTCCTGTCGCAAAATAAATTCCTTTTTTTCTTTTTCTTTATTTTCTTTTCTTTTTCTTTTTTTTTTTTTTTGAGACGGAGTTTCGCTCTTGTTACCCAGGCTGGAGTGCAATGGCACGATCTCAGCTCACTGCAACCTCCACTTCCTGGGTTCAAGCAATTCTTCTGCCTCAGCCTCCCGAGTAGCTGGGACTACAGGAGCGCACAAACATGCCCAGCTTATTTTTGTGTTTTTAGTGGAGACGGGGTTTCACCATGTTGATCTACCCATGTGATCCTCCGGCCTCAGTCTTCCAAAGTGCTGGGATTATAGGCGTGAGCCACTGTGCCTGGCCAAGACTTTCTTATCTTTCATAAATATTCACCCTTTCTTACATAGCTCTGATTTGATATTTTTATTCCCAATTTATTTCATTTTTAAATCAATATGTAGAATATATTTGTATACAACATGTTGTTTTAAAATATGTATAGCTTGTACAATGGCCAAATCAAGCTAATAAATATATCTGTTATATACATGTTTTGTGGTAAGAGCACTTAAATTCTGTTTTCCAAAATATAGTAATTAACTACAGTTACAATGTTTACAATAGATTTCTTGAACTTATTGGTTCAAGAAACTTAAATTTTGTATCCTTTGACCAACATCTCTCAAGCCTCACCTCCCTCCTCTCAGCCCTTGGTAGCCACTCTTATACTGTCTGCTTCAATGATTTCACCTATTTTATATTCCACATACAAATGAGATCATGTGGTACTTGAATATCTATGCCTGGCTTGTTTCACTTAACATAATGTCTTCCAGGTTTATCCATGACTTTCAGATTATGAAGTTTTATAATTGGAATGACACTGGTTTGTTTCCAGATATCTAATAAAGCAAATTTAAAAATGTTGTTGCCAGAAACTAACTATGTTGTGGAGTCATAAAATAAATAAATAAAACAAATAAATTTAAAAAAAATTAAACATTACTCTCTGTGGAAATAATGAGGAAAAAAAGAAGGGTGTCCATGTTTTTCACTCTTACTGGAGTCATGTATACTATTGGACGAGATTCATTTTGAAGAGCAGGATCCCAAAGTCAATTATCTCCCTCAATTATCTCCCTATAATTGAGGGAGATAAAATTGGTCTTGTGGGGAAGATGCAGGACATCGAGGGGGAACTTAATGTTTGCCACTCTTAATCAAGATTAAGTTTGCTGAATAAATATTTATGACAGAAATTTGTTAGAATAGATGGTTTGAAGAATTTTACTCTTTACAATGTACTATTTGCAAATTTGAAGTCATATTTACAATTTCAAGATGCAAATATTGAAAAGATGGATATTTTTCTCTAGCTCTACAAACTTTTTGAAATGACCAAAGCGTCACATGAAAGTAGCATGACGTCTTAATATATTACTGTTTCTCTACATCACTGATATGCCTTTTTTGCATGAAGAAATCACATTTGTAAGTATAATATTTAACAGGCAGTTCTTTAAAATAAACCCTACATCGTATTTCTTCAATTGCCTTTCAAAAACTATTCTTGGTGACTGGCTGCGTGCGGTGGCTCAGGCCTGTAATCTTAGCATTTGGGAGGCTGAGGAAGGCAGATGATGAGGTCAAGAGATTGAGATCATCCTGGCCAACATGGCGAAACGCCGGCTCTGCTACAAATACAAAAAACAGCTGGGCATGGTGGTATGTGCATGTAGTCACAGCTACTCAGGAGACTGAGGCAGAAGAATCGTTTGAACCCAGGAGTTGGAAGTTGCAGAGGGCTTAGATCACACCATGGCATTCCAGCCTGGTGACAGAGTGAGACTCCATCTTAAAATAAATATATATACACATATATATTTTTTATATGTGTATATATATATATTTATAAAAATATATTTATGTGTATATATATTTATAAAAATGTATTTATATGTAAATATATATATGTGTACATACACACACACACAACACACACACACACACACACACACACACACACGGTGACAGAGTCTACCAAAGATTGATAATAGACTACAGGGAAAAAAATGACTATGCATTTGCTTATGGTTACAATTTTAAGGCTAATCCAAAGGGTAATTCAATTTCAAGTGTTCTCTTTACAGGATTTGAGCTCATTTTGCATGTCACAAGTAAGTTTCTCTAATCCTATTTTTGTGGCCATATGTACTTTTATTATTTCTGAAAAATTCCAAGTAGAAATATAATTCTACAATAAATTTAGTTTACATGTTTGAATGAAAAATAAAAGGAAACAATTGTATTAGCTGTGGAAATAAAAAAACCTTTTTTTTCTATAATGGTATCATAGAAAGATTATAAATAATCTCTAAATATCATTTAAAACTCTTTTTTTGACAAAATTTTAGGCTGCTTGAAAGTTAAATGAAAAACATTAGTGTAATAGTAATAGATTTCACCATG
>JAPYYA010000080.1:0-27937 GCA_028533165.1 Leontopithecus rosalia
GAGGATACGGAGAAATGGGAACACTTTTACACTGCTGGTGGGAGTGTAAATTAGTTCAACCATTATGGAAGACAGTGTGGCAATTCCTCAAGGACCTAGAAATAGAAATTTCATTTGACCCAGCAATCCCATTACTAGATATATATCCAAAGGACTATAAATTGTTCTACTGTAAGGACACATGCACAGGAATATTCATTGAAGCACTGTTTACAATAGCAAAGACCTGGAATCAACCCAAATGCCCATCGATGATAGACTGGACTGGGAAAATGTGGCACATATACACCATGGAATATTATTCAGCAATCAAAAATGATGAGTTCGTGTCTTTGTAGGGACATGAATGAATCTGGAGAACATCATTCTCAGCAACTTGACACAAGAAGAGAAAAGGAAATATCGTATATACTCACTCATAGGTGGGAGATGAACAATGAGAACACATGGACACAGGGAAGGGAGTACCAAACCCTGAGGTCTATTGGGGGAAATAGGGGAGGGACAGCAGGGGGGAGAGCAGGGGAGGGATGGCATGGGGAGAAATGCCAAATATGGGTGAGGGGGCAGAAGGCAGCAAAACACACTGCCACGTGTGTACCTATGCAACTATCTTGCATGTTCTGCACATGTACTGCGAAACCTAAAATTCAATAATAATAATAATAATAATAAAGAGATTAAGACATGCAAGGGACTACATGTTTGGTTCCCCTTCCACAGACACTGTGGAAGCTGTTTTTCCTCTCTCCTGGATTTCCCCTCTGGAGTCCGCTCCCACACTGTCTCATGGAAGCCTGTCTTCCCCTCCTACACTCCAACTCTCTCTATTCCCTTCTGCAGTGTGGAAGCTGCTTTCCTCTACTGGATTCCATCTTTCTGGATTCTCTCACTCAGAATGAGCGTTAGCTGTTTCTTTCTCTCTCCTTCTCCTGTTTCTCTCTAAATAAATCACTTTCCATTAAAAAAAATTAATTAAAAAAATAAAGACACGCAGAAACTGGTGAATACTGTACTAATCTCACTCAGACCTGTATTTTATCTTTATTACTAAACTAATCTTTTCCACAAGGTGGTTCTAAGTGTAGTTAATTTTCTAATATTTTATATTTAACTTTCTTAATGTGAAATACATACATATATTTATGGATATATATATAATCTATTATATATACATATATTTATGTATATGTGATATAAAATATACATTTATAAATATATGTATATATTACATATATATTTACACAAATTATATATATACACAGTGGATACTTAGCTGTAAAAATAGAAGCACCTCCTGCCATTTGCCACAACATTGATGGACCTGGAAGACATTATGCTAAGTGAAGTGAAACAGAGACAGAACAATATTGCAT
The DNA here is from genome assembly GCA_028533165.1 of Leontopithecus rosalia. Classification (NCBI taxonomy): domain Eukaryota; kingdom Metazoa; phylum Chordata; class Mammalia; order Primates; family Cebidae; genus Leontopithecus; species Leontopithecus rosalia. Next base: position 1,377 of record JAPYYA010000080.1, read on the forward strand.
CATGATCTCACTCATAGGTAGAATCTTTTAAATTAGGTCAAAACACAGCAAAAATAGAAGAATAAAACAGTGGTTATCAGGGGCAGGGGTCATGGTGAGGAAATGGAGAAGTATAGTACAAAGATACAAAGAAGCAATATATAGGATGAACACTCCTAGAGATCTAATGTGCAACATGAGGACTGTAGTTAATACAGTTGTATTGTATTAGGAATTTTTGTTTAAAAGCTACTTTCTTTCATAAGGGTCTAAGAGATTGTGAAATATTTGTCATTAGCATGTGCGTTTTCTATGTTTTATAATGCTTAGAAATGTGGTCCTTAGTTAACATTAAACATCAGAAACTCTCTGAAGCTTAAAAAAAAATAAGAACTAATCTCACTCCACAAACTCGGATATAATAAGTTTGTAGGGGCCCCGATGCATACACAATTTTGTAAACTTTACAAACAGATTTGGGAATCAACCATGGTTTCCAAGTACTGTATTAGAATAGTAGATGATCAAAAACATTTGTTGAGTAAACTTAATATTTTTTAAGAGTCACAGTTAAAAAACATTATAATGATTTAAAGAATTACTTTGCATCCAAAGTACAAAATAAATTATTGTTGATAGATTTGAGGGAATAAGTCCATAAACTTCTGTTGTATTTTCAAACAACAAACAAACTAGAAAAACTGTATGTTATTTTTTCTAACAAATCTTAACGGGCATTGATTGCAGTGTCCAAAGTTAATAGTAGGTACACAACCCATTTAATAAGAGGTCAATTGGTCAAGCATGGTGGCTCATGCCTTAAGTCCAGCACTTTGGGAGGCCAAGTTGGGCAGATCATGAGGTCAGGAGTTGGAAACCAGCCTGGACAACATGGCAGAACCCCATCTCTACTAAAAATTACAAAAATTAGCCAGGTATGGTGGCATGTGCCTGTAATCCCAGCTACTTGGGAGGCTGAGAATGATTTAAAGAATTACTTTGAGGCAGGAGAATTACTCAAACCTGGGAGGGGAAGGTTGCAGTGAGCTGGGATTGCACCACTGCACTCCAGCCTGGGCTACAGAGTGAGACTCCATTTCCCAAAAAAAGAAAAAAAGAAAAGGTCAGTGGATTTGAGGTCATTTTCATTTGGAAGTAGGCATAAATTAACTTGCATGATGTTCTGCTAACAAATGAATATGTCATTTTGATCCAAAAGGTGATTACCTTTACCCTAGGAAAGTCCATTCTATATATTATAGTGAAAAGGAGAGCAAAATTGTCTGGCTAGAAGAAAAGGAAAAACACATTTTAATTTATTCACTCAATGTATTCATTATTCTGAATTATTTAACATAAATGTTATAAACTTCTTAATCAGATAGAGAAAATTTTATAAGACATAGGAATAATTTGATTTTAAAAATTGATTTTTTTCCAGTTACCTCTGAACTCCATTGTTAACTCTGTTGCGTTCCAACTTTGAGATCTATGTGAATTGCCCATATAAGTAATTTTTTTCACCCAATACTGACATACATCACCTTTCTTGAATAATTAATTAACCTAAAAAAATACAGATTGAAAAGAGCCCACCATAATTTACATGTGTAATGTAATTCCCTAGAATGTAATTTTGTACCAGAAAATGGGTAATTTCTTTATTATTGTGAACTACTATGAATTTTAATAACTAAAAATAAATTATAAGTTGGTTTGAATCTGGTTTTCAAGACAGCTCCTTGGAAATTATGATAGCCTCTGCCATATGACAAATATCACCCCATTTCCCCATTTATACAATGAGTGCTTTACTGTTGTTAATGGTATTGTTATCAATAGTTGATATTGAACCTACTATGTCAAATGGAAGTTAGGGAGACAAGAACTTCTGATACAGCCTTGATGTGTGCTAAGGGCAAGCATATGAGTGTATGGGTGTTTATTCCGTTGGTAACGATTGACAGTCCATCACCATCTCCGACCTTACAGTTTCCTCTCTAGACAACTCAACATGATGGTGTTACTAAAAGGTTAAGTACATATACTCCAAATACAAAGATATATGAAGCCCTTCTAAAACTTATCCTTCCTTTCAACATATGTGAAACGCATTCATTATAGGGGCCTTAGTTGTGAATTTATTATTTTAAAAGTTCATTTCCTTTCCTTTTTTTCTTACATTTACTGTTTGTTTATTGTGATTTCTTCACTTGAAATTATATTAAAATTTAAAATATAGTGAAAATTAACATTAAATTGGTCAATAACTTTAGAAAGTGCCAACAAAAATAATATGCATTTTAAAATACTGTCACACAATCAAGTTATACAAGAAAACATGCAAATACACACAACATACATGCTATGCAAGAATACCCCAAATATTCAAAATATTTATATTTTTTTCAGTATCATGTTATACTTGATTGTGTGTTTTAATAGTGTTGGTATTAGTAATTTAATTCCAGTATAAATCAGATTTGTTAAAATAGTTGTTCATTTCTAATATTTCCCTCTAAAGGTTTTTAGAACTTTGGAAATAGATTTCTGTGCTTACAGTGACTATAAAGGGCATACTGAAAAGCATATCCCAATGGAAACCCCTTTGTATGATAGGGACTGCCTAAATTTTAATGACATTAACTCCCTGCAAATGACATTCATTTCCTGCATATGCAAATTTTCTTAATGTGAACCCCCCATAACAGGTAGAATGTATAAAGCTAATGAAGCCATGTAATTACAATCACTATGGTGACTGCAATCCCCTGAGAACAATAATGTGATAATATACATGAGTTTTTACTTTCTTTGGAAACACAGCTTATAATTTGAAAACAGATAGTAAAATATTTTCATTATCTCCCTCCAGCTCCTAAGGCAAAAGCAGGTACAAACAGATTATGCTCTTTATTAACTGAAAATAAAATGATAAGAGAAAGGAAAAACACAATGTTTGCAAATGTTTATTTCAACTTTCAATGACTTCATTTGGGTTCTGTGTAAAACTTCTTTCCTTTTAATCAGAAAAACACCAGAGTCATTGATTGGAGCCAGATATTTTTTCTTAAATCCTGATCTTTTATTGTTAATACAAGCAGGCTACGTAACTAGTGCTTATTGCTATTGTGCTAACATGACATGACTAGTACTTTTAAACTGGGCAACAAAGTCCTCAAATATTTCTCAGTGATTTGAGGAGCCTGGGAGTGAGAGTAAAAAGATGATTTTTAGGAACTCTTTCTGGTTTTTTAAATTATAATTATCTATGGTTTTAAGAGACCAGGAAACAAATATACAGCACAAGAGAAAGTCTAAAACTCTTTAGGCTTGTCCCCAAGAGTTGCTAAGTCCATATTCAGCCCAAATGATGACAATCATTCAGTATAGAACACTGATGGCCCAGGAAGTTTTCATTAGCGTTAGATACGATGATACTTAAATAATTTTTTCCATTATCTTATATCTCTGTCCAGTTATTTTGAAAAATACTATAAAAAGTATAATTCTTCCTTTTCTATATCACCCAGGAATATAGGGTGTTACATTTTAAGCCACTCATAAAGGCACTGAAATCAAACTATTAATAGCAAAACCATCTTATAAGGTATATGAATATAGTCCATAAATGAATCTCTCTTTACATGCCTACCAGTTGATTCCACTTACTTTTATCCTCTTACTCACTCAAAATGCAGAATTATATTTTTCAAGAAAGCAGAATGTTCTGGGCAAGAGTTGACACACAAATATAAACTGACAATTTTGTGCTCCAAGAATAGCTGAGAAATATAGTTTCCTACAAAATGAATAGTAGTAAAGTAAGATTCAGCTTTATGCAATCATACATTTAAAAGATTAACTTTTTGAAATTGTTTTGAGAACATGAACTGGTTTTCTTAAATCTTTCAAATTAAATTCACTATAACACACTAAAAATGGAACTAGATATCATCAAGCATGAGTAGATGCAATCAAGCACAAAAATAATATTTTTGGTTTCTCTTATTTTTAATTAATAAACTTTAAGAGCTGTTTTAAGTTCACAGCAAAGATAAGCAGAAAGTATAGACAATTCCCATGTGCACAGCACAACCTCCCTTTATGGCTACAGCCTGGATCACAGTGATACATTTGTTACAATCGATGAACTGATACTGACACATTATTATTACTCAAGGTCCATAATTTATACTAAGGTTCACTCTTGGTATTGTACTTCTTTAGTGTATAACAACATAAATCCACCATTGTGGTATCACATACATTAACTGTATTCCCCTAAAAAAGTTTCCCTCCCCCATTACTCCTGGGAGCCACTGATCTTTTTACTGTCTCCATATGATAGTTGGAATTAAAGAGCATATGGTCTTCCAGATTGGCTTTTTGACTTAATAATATGCATTTAAATCTTCTCCATGTCTTTTCATAGCTGGCTTGATAGTGCATTTTATTATAACTCTGAATAATATGGATTGTTGGGATGAACCTCAACTTATTTATCTATTAATCTACTAAAGGCTTTCTCGGTTTTGTCCAATTTTTGACAATTATAAGTAAAGCTGATATAAATATGCTGGTGTTTGTATGAAAATAAGTTTTCAATTCACTTGGGTAAATACCAAGGAGTAAATAATAAATATTTTGAGGCGACTACTAAATTTTTATGACAATAAGTTTTCATGACTTCACCTCTGTGTCAGAGCAATGTGTTTGAGGGATCAAATGTGTAGATTTAGGCTGATGTTTTAAAAAATACAAACAAAAAATACCTTGCTCTTTGGCTAATTCAGTAATTATTCCAAGATAATATGTAAAAATAATTAGAAAATATAACATAGAGATAGTATTTTAACATAAAATTGGTGTACTTAACAGTAAGTTCCATACTCCTATGGGGAGAAAATAAGTACAAAGTTTCTTTGAATTTCCAACAAGTACTGCCTTATAGACAAGTAATATGAGATATTTTATATTAAACCAGTAAATTCAATATGATATCCATACTAAACAATGATACTAAAGTAAGTTTATGGAAATATCATGGTGTTTCTAACTTCAACTTTGAAAATTAGAAAAAAATTATCCGGCTGTTCTTGGTTTGCCCCTGACATTAGATGATGGTTTGTTTACATAAAAAGTGAATAAGCATTTTTATATGATCAAGCACATATACATTTTCTGGCATGTATTCAACGTCTCTACCCTCTTTGTTTACTCTCTTTAAAACATATTCTTGAATTTCCTTAGATTTCAATTTCTCCCATGATGTAAAGTGAGAGTGGAATTAGTGCCAGGCTTCTTTAGCTTTGCAGGACATTGCCCAAGAGGCACTCATCAACCTCACCCAGTCCAAATCACTGAGGAGATCTGAACTGCAGGATAGTCTCATGGGAGCTAATAGCTGGGTAATGGTATACAGGCTCACATGTATGGCATGTATCTCAAAAACTGACTGCAGATCCCACTAATTGGCCCTCAGACTGTACCAAGAGGCCCAACTGTAAAACCCATAGACAGCTCACCTGCAACCTCTCAACTGACTGATGCTTGGCCTCAGAACCCCACATATGCCCCTGATATGGCATATGTGAATTTCTGCAGAAGACAAACACTGACCTCCACAGAGGGCATATGCATACTCCCAGGGACAACACATAGAGGGCAGCAGCAGGCTCTACTCTGCAGCATGGGGAGAAGGTGCATAACCTTGAGCATTTCAAGATACTGCCCTAAGGGGGAACAACAGATTTTGTTCTGTTGTTTGTTTGTTCACTTGCTTGATTTTGCAGAAACAAGAGAAGACACTCAATCCTAAGGCATCCCCACTAAAAGTGAACAAACTTTGGGCAGATGCATCCATAGAGATGGTCTGAGAGACCACTAAAATCTTCAGCTCAGATGATTGATAAAGGTCTTTCTGGACATCAGTAAGTAAAAACTTGAGTAGAAGACTGCTTCTTACAATGCAAAGACAGCAATGCAAGACTTCAATGAACATAAAGAATCAAGAAAATATAACATCACTAAGAAAAATTGAACCTACAGTGGCTGATCTCAAAGAAATTAAGACCTATAAATTGCTTAAATATAATTCAAAATAAGAATCTTAAAGAAGCTCAATAAGTTATAAGAATGCAAATAGACAATTAAGTGAACTTTTAAAACACGTTAATAAAATGAGAAATTCAACATAGAGATAGAAACTATAAAAAGAACCAAACAAAAATTCTGAAGCTTAGGAATACAATGATTAAACTAAAAAAATTAATAGAGAGATTGAACAAAACATTTAAGCATAAAAAAGAATCCACAAACTCAAAAAAGATTATTTGAAATTGTCTAGGAGAGAAACTGTGTGTGTGTGTGTGTGTGTGTGTGTGTGTGTGTGTGTGTGTGTATGAGAGAGAGAGAGAGAGAGAGAGAGAGAGAAAGAGAGAGAGAGAGAGAGAGAGAAAGAGAGAGAGAGAAGAAAGCTAACTGAACTCATTGGACACCTTAGAGAGAAACAACATACACATTACAAAATATCAAGAAGGAACAGATAAACAGAAAGGAGAATAAGGCTTAGCTGAAGAAATAATGAAAGAAAATTTCCCAAATCTGGGTAGGAAATGAACACCCAAATCCATAATGCCTTAAGAACTCAAAATGGGCTGAATAGCAAGGAAATGTCGCTGAAACACATCAAACGGAAATTGGCAAATTTAAAACTAAAGAAACTTTTTGTCTTTCCAATTATTGTTTGTTAAGATTGGGTTATTTTAATTTTTTAATATTTTATGATAATATAATCTAGTGAGAGGAATTGGCAGCTAATTACAAATTTTGCTGTACTTTTATTTTTTTTCTTCCAACTTTTAAGTTGAAGGGTACACATGAAAGATGTGCAGGTTTGCTACCTAGGTAAATGTGTGCCATGGTGGTTTGCTGAATAAATCATCCCATCACCTAAGAAATAAGCCCAACATCCATTAGCTATTCTTCCTGGTCCTCTGCCTCCTCCCACTGCCCACCCTCCACCAGGCTCTATTGTGTGCTGTTCTCCCTGCCCATGAGTCCATGTGATATCATCATTTAGCTTTTACTTATAAATGAGAACATATGGTATTTGGTTTTATGTTCTTGCATTAGTCAGCTAAAGATAACGACATCTAGCTCCATTCATATCTCTGCAAAAGATACCATCCTGTTTCTTTTCATGGCTGCATAGTATTTCATGGTATATATGTACAAAATTTTATTTCTGCAGTGTAGGGATTGATGGCCATTTAGGTTGATTCTGTGTCTTGCTATTGTGGATAGTGCTGCAATGAATATACCAGTACAGTGTAAAAACAGAGAAACTCCTGAAAGCAGCAAGAGAAAAGCAGCTGTTCATATACAAGGGAAATATCAGAAGACTATCAGCATGTTTCTCAGAAGAAACCTTGTAATCTAAAAGAGAGTTCAGAGATATATTCAGAATACTAAAAGAAAATATAAAAACCAGCCAACCAAGAATACGTTACCCAGAAAAGTTCCCCTTCAGAAACAAAGGAGAGGAAAAGCCATTCACAAATAATCAAAAGCTAACAGAGTTCATTACAACTAAACCTTAGCTACAAAAACTGATAAAAGATGTCCTTCAAGTTGAAATGGAAAGATACCAAATAACAATAAAACTTCATGTGAACTTAGTGGTAAAGGTAAGCAAATAGTCATATTCAGAACTCCTTACTACTATAATGGTGGTACATAAATTACTTCAACACTAGCATAAACATTTTTTAAAATTATTAAACATAAGCATAATAATAATTTATTTTAAAACTCATTATTAAAAATGTGTTATTTTGCCTTAATAATAAAGTAAGAATGGTGAAGTAAAAGTGTAGAGTTTTTGTATTCAATCAAACTTAGTTGTTACCAATTTGAAATAAACTATTATAACTATAAGATGGTTTAGGTAAATTTTGTGGCATCACAAAATAATTAACTGGTTTCATAGTGTTTTATATCTAATTTGAAGGTGTTCTTCATTTTATGATACTAATAAAAGAAATATATACCTAATTTTGTAAAAAAAAAAAAGAAGACAAAGATCTGCAACAGAGAAAGATAAACAATAAAAATATAAGACTATAAAAATTATCAAATCACAAAGGAAGTCAGGAAGAAAAAAAGAACTAAAAGCTACAAGACAAAGTGAAAAAAACTAACAAATGGCAACAATTAATACTGGTCTATCAATAATTACTTTAAATGTAAATGGGATTGGGTACAGTGGCTAATATCTGTAATCTCAACAGTTTAGAGGGTTGAGACCGGAGGATCAGTTGAGGCCAGGAGTTTGAGACCAGCTTGGACAACTGAGGAGACCCTCAGTAAGCTATGATCACACCACTGCACTAAATTCAGGGCAATAGAATGAGAAGCTGTCATTAATGAATGAATGAATAAATAAATAAATAAATGTAAATTCATTAAATTACCTAATCAAAGACATAGAATGGCTAGATGGATAATAGAACAAGAACAAACTATATGCTTCCTAGAAGATATTTGCTTTAGCTTTAAGAAAATGCATAAGCTGAAAGTGAAGGGATAGAGAAAGATATTCTGTGCCAATGGCAACCAAAAATGAGCAGCTGGACTATACCTGTATCAGAAAAAAGTAATGTCAAGTATCAGACAAAAAAATAATATCAAGTATCTTTTCTGGCCCCAAGGGTTTGTAACTAGAAAGTAACAACATAAGTAAAATTGAAAAATTGACAAATACGTAGAAATCAAGTATCACATTCCTGAGCAACAAATGTACCAAAGAAGAAATTAAAAAGAAAATCAAAAATATCCTGAAACATGTTAAATGAAAACACAACATACTAAAACTTAATGAATGTAGTTAAAGCAGTTCTCAGAGGAACTTTGAGGGTGATAAAAACCTACATTAAGGAAAAAAAAAAGGCCAGGTGCAGTGGGTGATGCCTGTATAATCTGAGCACTTTGAGAGACTTAGCCAGCAGGGTAGCTTGAGCCTAGGAGTTTGAGACCAGTCAGGGCAACACAGCCATATATTGTCTCTTAAAAAAAAAGAAACTTGAAAAATTTGCCAATGTTGTGGTGCATGCCTATTGCCCTAGCTACCTGGGAGGCTGAGGCAGGAGGATTGCTTAATCCCAGGGGCTATAGGCTGTGGTAAGCTGTGATTGCATCACTGCATTCCGGCTTGGATGACAGTGAGACTCTGTCTCCAGAAAAGAAAAATTTAAAAACAAATCTCAAATAAACAAATTATCCTTATGCCTCAAGAAACTTGAATAAGAAGAACAAATTAAACCCGAAGTCATCAGGAGGCAAGAAGTTAATAAAGATCAGACGGAAAGAAATAAAATACAGACTAGAAAAACAACAGAAAACAGAAAGTTGACATTTTTTGGAAAGGTAATTAAAAGCTTTAGCTAGACTAACTAGGAAAGACAGAAGATTCAAATACATAAAATTTTAAATGTAAGATGAGACATTACAATTGACACCATAGAAATACCAATACATCATTAGCCTACTATGAACACTTTTATGTCAATGAATTAGGTAACATAGAAGAAATAAATAAATTCATAGAAACATACAATTTATACCAACTGGATCAAGAAGAAATAACAAATCTAAATAGGCCAGCAATAAATGAGGAGATTGACTCATTGATCAAAAACTGCCCAACAAAGAAAAGCCCAAGACCACATGGGTGCACTGGTAAATTCTATCGGACATTGGAAGAATTAATGCCAATTATTCCCAAACTCTACCAAAAAAAAGAATCAAAGAGGAAGGAACACCTTGAATCTCACTTTTTTAGGTCAGCATTCTCATGATACCAAAGGCAGAATAAATTCTAAAACAAAGCAAATTACAGCCAATATCCATGATTAACATATATATATATTTTATATATATAATATGTATATATATTATATATAATATGTATATATAATATATAATATGTATATATTATATATAATATGTATATATAATATATAATATGTATATATATTATATAATATGTATATATAATATGTATATATATTATATAATATGTATATATAATATGTATATATATAATATATAATATGTATATATAATATATAATATGTATATATATTATATATAATATGTATATATAATATCAACAACTTAAACAGCACATTAAAAGGATCATAGATTACAGTCAAGTAGAATTTATCCCTAAAATGCAAGGCAACATATACAAATCATAAATATGAAATACCACATTAACTAAATGAGTGATATGATTATATAATGGTCATATGATCATCTTAATAGACACTTTTAAAAAAGGTATTTGGCAAAATGTAATACCCTTGCATAATGAAAATGCTCAACAAACTACGTATAAAAAATGTACCTGAATATAATAAAGGCCATATTTATTGGCCATGACAAGCTCACAGATAACATTATCCTCTGTTGAGAAATGAAGAGGTTTTTCTGCAACATCAAGAACAAGGCAAGGATGTCCACTCTAGTCACTTCTATTCAAAATAGTACTGGAAGTCCTAGCAATCTGTATTAGGCAAGAAAGATAAATAAAAGGCATCCAAATGAGAAAGGAAGAAGTAAAACTGTCTCTGTTTGCAGATGACATGCTCTTATATACAGAACCTTAAAGACTTCATAACTAAATGAAATTAGTAGAATCAATGATATTTGACAGAATTTATCAGTGAAGCCATGTGGTCTTGGGCTTTTCATTGTTGGGTCATTTTTGATCTATGAGTCCATCTCCTCATTTATTATTGGTCTATTTAGATTTCCTATTTATGCTTGATTCCATTGGTATAGATTGTATATTTCTATTAATTTATTCATTTCTTCTAGGTTACCTAATTCATTGGCATAGAAGTGTTCATAGTCTAATGATGCATTTACATATCTATGGTGTCAGTTGTAATGTCTCATCTTTCATTTATAATTTTATGTATTTGAATCTTCTGTATTTCCTGTTAGTCTAACTAAAGGTTTTGTTTACTTTAAAAAAAAACAAACCAACTCTCTGGTTTTTTTGTTTCTTTGTTTTTCTGGTCTGAACTTCATTTTTTTTTTATGGAGTCTAAGGTTTTCATTTATGTTAGACTAAATGAATTCATTAACATCTAAGGATACAAAATCTACATGCAAAAACCAATTATGCTTTAATACACTAAAAATAAATTATCAAAAAATGAAATAAGAAAGAAATTTCATTTATAATAAAATGAAAATAATAAAATGCTTATAACTAAACTTAACCAAGAGAGTAAAGATCTGTACACTAAACATTATAAAAGAGTGATGAAAAAAATTGAGGAAGATGCACATAAATTTAAAAGTACCCTGTGTTAATGAATTGGAAGAAAAATATTTTTTAAATGTCCATATTGCCCAATGTGATCTGCAGATTAAATGTAATTTAAAATTGCAATGGTATTTTTACAGAAATAAAAAAAGTTCTAAAATTCAAGTAGAACCACATGCACAGAAAAATTGAATAGCCAAAGAAATCTTGAAGGAAAAAAACAAAACAAAACTGGACTAGTTGCACTTCCTGATTTCAAATTATATTACAAAACTATCATAATCAAAATTATATAGTACTGGCATAAAAACAGAAATATAGACCTATTGAACAGAATAGAAAACAGAGAAATAAATTTCTACATATATGGCCAACTAATCTTACACAAGAGTGCCAGAATACAGAATGAGGTAAAGATATTCCCTTTAATAGATGGTTTTGGAAAAAGTGAATCTCCAAGTTGAAAAATATGAAATTCAACTCTATCTTACACCACACACAAAAAAAACCTACTCTAAATTGATCTTAAGACTTAAATTTAAGACCTGAAACTATGAAACCCCTGGAAGAAAACATGGGAAAAAAAACTCTTTGATATCGGTCTTGGTAATGAAATTTTGGATATGACCCCCAAAATACAGGCAACAAAAGCAAAAATAAACATGTGGGACTACATCAGACAAAAAAGATGCACATCAAAGGAAACAATCAACATAGTGAAAAGGAAATTTGTAGAATGAATATCTGCAAGCTATATATCTGATAAGGAGTAGATGCCCAAAATATATAAGAAACTCATACATTTCAATATCAAAAAACAACAAATAACACAGTCAAGTCAAAAAATTGGCAAATAACCTACATAGACATTCTTGCAAAGAAGACATATGAATGGAGAATAGTTATATGAAAAATTACTCAATATCACTAGTCATTAAGGAAATGCAAATCAAAACCACAATGGTATCACCTCACTTCCGTTAGGATGATATTGTTAAAAAGGAAAAAAAAGAAAGCAAATGTTAGCAAGGATGTGGAGAAAAAGGTATCTTTTTACAGTGTTGATAGAAATGTAAATTGATATAGCCATTATGGAAAACATTACGGAGATTCCTCAAAATACCAAAAAATAGAACTACCATAAAATCCAACAATCCAGCTTCTAGGTATTGGTCCAGAGAATAAAAGTCACAGTCTAGAAGAGAACCCTGCACTCTGTGTTGAATGCAAGATTCACAATAGTCTAGACATGGAAACAACCAAAGCGCCCATTCACAGATGACTAGATAAAGAAAATATGGTTTAATACAATGAAATAATCCTCAACTTCTAAAATCAAAGCAAATTCTGCCACTTGTGACAACATGAATGGGCTTAAAGAGCATCATGCTAAGTGAAATAAGCCAGACATGGAAGGAGAAATACTATATAATCTCACTTATATGTGGAACCTCAAATAGTCAACCTCGTAAAAGGAGAGAGTACTTGGTTACCGGGCCTAGGGGAGAGAGATTTGGGGAGATACTGGTCAAGATGTACAATGTTTCAGTTATGCATGATAAATAAATTCTGGAGATCTAAATCACTGCATGGTGACTCTAGTTTACAGTACAGTGTGGTATAATTGAAATTTGCTAAGAAGGTGAAACCTAAGTATCTTAGTCCACTCAGTCTATAATAACGAAATGCCATAAACTGAGTATTTACAAACAACATAAATTTATTTTTCAGAGCTCTAGAGATTCACAAGACCAAGATCAAGGCTCCAGCAGATTCCTATCTGATGATGGGCCATTTACTGGTTGATAAATGATAGCTTCTAGTTTTATCCACACACAGGAGATGAGACAAAGGTCTTTGGGTCTATTTTATGGGACATGACTCCTATTCATGAGGGCTCTACCCTCATGACCTGATCACCTCCAAAAAGGGCCCATCTCATAATCCTATCATTTTGGGGGTTAAGATTTTAACATATGAATTTTAAGGGGGCACAAATATTTAAACCATAGCATTCCACCCTGGGCCCTCAAAACACATGTCCTTCTCACTTGCAAAATGCATTCATTCCACCCCAATATCCCCAAATATTTTATTCAGTATCTAGTGAGGTCTTACTTTCTAGTTCACAGATGGCACCTTTTATAATAGCTGTTTCCTCACATAGTAAAAGAAATAAATAAGCTCTCTTAGGCTCATCTTACAAGGGCAGAAACTCATTCACAAGGGCCCTGACTTCATAACCTAATCACCTTCCCCAAAGATCCACCTTCTAATGATATCATTTTTGGGGTTAGGATTTCAACATACGTATTTTGGAGCGACACAGACTTTCAGACCATAGCATTCCATCCTGGGCCTCCCAAAATGTATGTCCTTCTTACATGAAGAATGAATTCATTCTATCCCAATAGCTACCAAAGTTTTAACTCCCATATGGTAGTGAAGTGTGGGGAACAGTGCCCTTAGGTGGTGACAGGCACCAACCATTGAGATCCCAAGGACACCAGCAACCCCTCCTATGAAATCACTCTGTATCCTGAGACCCTATAAAGAACCGTTCTACTCTTTAATTTTTTAAGTTTGAATATTTTACATCTTATAAGTGGAACCATGAAGTATCTGTCTTCATGTGACTGGCTTATTTCACTTTGCATCATAATGTTTTCAAGGCTCCTCTACGTCTTTGCATGTGGCAACATTTACATTTTTTTCAAATGCTGAATAGTATTTCATTTTATATATGCATAAGAATAGGGATTTTTTTGAGGTGGGCTCTCACTATGTTGGCCAGGTTGGTTTTGAACTCTTGGCCTCAAGCAATTCTCCTGCCTAGGCCTCCTAAAACGCTAGAATTGCAGGCATGAGCCACCATGACCAGAAGAATAGGGTTTTAAAAACTGAATATATTTTAAATATACAACTTGATGATTTGATATATGCATAAATTGTAAAGGAGTCATTATATCAAGATAATTGACATATCCATCTCCTCACATAGTTGCCTTTCACATGTATTAGTGTGTGTGTGTGTGTGTGTGTGTGTGTGTAATACACTATTATGCCAGATGAATAGTTCAGGGGATCTGCTGTACAATTATGTGCCTACAATTAGCAACAGATTACTAAAACTAACGTTGATGTTTCCGTTTTCATCTTACTTGACCTGGCTGCTGCATTTGGCTTATTTACCTCTATCATTTTGATTTACTTCCTTATAAGACATCATACTCTCTTAGCTTTCCTTCAATCTCACTTCTCCTTCTCAGTGTTTTTGACAGGATCTTCTTATCTACCTCATCTTTTTATCATGGTGTAGGACAGGGATCTGTCTTTGGTCTTCTTTTCTTAATATGCACTCACTTTTTTGTTGATGTCCTCCTGTGTCAAGCATTTACTTGTATAAATGCTACTAACTTCTAATTTTATATCTGCAGCCCAGACCTTTCTCATGAACTCCACAAATATTTGTCAAATTAACAAGTGCATGTTCTTAAAGTGATGAGTACCTAGAGAACAGTCACGCAAAGCTTCAAAAGGAAGATAACACTTACTTCCTCATAACAAATGAAAATTATTTGATTAAATACCAACAAAAAAAAAAACCACTTCAAATTGAGTTGAAATGCCTTCATTACTGCAGGTGAGCTATCTGAAATAACATAGTTCAATATTCTTTACTAACATCAAAAGTAGGGAAGAACCTATCTCTTTCTCTCAACTTTCTGATTAAAACAACCTGGCTTTCTTCTGAATAGACCATCTTAAATCATTTACTCATCTCTGAGCCAATTGCTGTGTCAACTATGCTCCAATGCCAAGGTTGAGGAAGAGATTCATAAGCAAAGCAGCATGCAAAGAGTGAAGAAACAACATGAAAATTGAAAATGTGTATGTTTTGAGAGAATGGTTAATAGTAAGTGTACTTGGAACATAAATTGCATGGAAGTTTATAGTAAGTAATAAAGCTGAAAGCATGAAAGGAACAAAAGCATATTATTTTGAAAGGACAAGTTAACATGCTTCAGGTTCCTTCCCTTTCTTTGGAAACTCAAAATCATTAGTCCCAAAGATGTGGTGAACACTGAATATTGTTTGTTGTTGTTGTCATTCATTTTGTTTTGTTTTTAAGTCAAGTCTTGCTCTTGTCACCCAGGCTGGAATGCAGTGGCATTATCTTGGCTCACTGCAACCTTCACCTTCCAGGTTCAAGTATCTTCCTGCCTTAGAATCCAGAGTACCTGGGATTACAGGTTCTAGCCACCCATGCACAACTAATTTTTTTTATATTTTTAGTAGACGCAGGATTTCACCATGTTGGCCAGGCTGGTCTCAAATCTCAAGTGATTCGCCCACCTTAGCATCCCGAAGTGTTGGGATTATAGGTGTGAGCCATGGTGCCTGGCCAAAGATTCAGTATTCTGTGATGTCACTTCAAGTAGATATGTGTGATAACATTTGACTGTTAAGACTATTGGTTTTGCAGTGATCACTTTTTTAAGGTTTTGCAAGATTTTAAGCAGGTTAGTAGTATTTTTTCAAATTTTAAAATTGTTTAAAATCTTTAAAAATGTAATTTATTAAATACTGATTTGATATAATTGAAGCCAAATAATGTTATACAGAGGTCTATAGGCCTTTGGAGCCTTGGTATTCTCAGAAAGTAGACATGCTAATTATTAGGATTTTATGAATTAATGTCTTTATGAGTTAATAATACCAATTTCTTAACAGATTTTATGGAGAATTTCAAAGCTTTACATTTTATTTGAAGCTTTTAATAAGAGTTTCCAAATAAGTACTGTATTTTTTTATTTTAGCAAAACTGGAAGTTATCTCAATACTTGCCCTTATTATTCTAGCACCTACCAAGATTTCTTTTCACAACTCATGGACAAAACAGTCAACAAGCTTGTATTTTTACCATCCCTATTCCGTAACAGCAGAAATCCAGAAAACAACACTAACATTATTATTTTTATTTTATTGATAATGTACGAACTGTTGGTATGATTATCACTTATTAGTAATCAAGGACCATTGTTTCCTAGCAAACAAAATGTTATGGATTTAAACAAAGCTTTTTGTTTCAAAGACAAATACCATTCTCCATCAATAGGACATCTACAAATCTGTTTAGGCTTCGTTGTATACTTTTACCATTTTCTCTTTATTTCCTTTTTCTCCAATACAGTTACAATTGAAAACAGTGCCTACAACCACAGTTCTCCACACAAACACGTTGAAGTAAATATGTGCTTCATGTTTGCACATTACTCTCGAAGTCAGCACACAAAAACGGGAACTGACCCTCACTGTTTCAGGTCTCTAGGATTTGATTGGGTCACATTTGTAATTGAAGAGGCTGAATTATACCCAAGCAGTTGAAGCAGTCTCAAGTATCCTTCCTAATATGATAAAATGTTCAGCCTCCCCACTTTCTTTATTATAGTCATTCAAAGCTAAACCATTGCTATAAATTCTATCATAGGATCCCTATTCCTTGCACTATGATTATGCAGGAAGTAGCTCTGAGATTCCTGTCAAATTTCTCTGAGTGAGTGTCCCTTTTCTATTTTATTCCACTATATGACTCTCCAACCATGTAATGCATTTCAATAAAAATATTTATTTTACTATTTCAATAGTGAACTAGCTCTATGATGTTTCTGGCTGTTCACAATCTGAATAGCATTGAAAACACTATAATGTTACTGCCTGTCATTTACAAGCTAACTATCATTTGCACAAAACTGTACAATGACATGATAAAATTGGTTCTTACAAAATTGTCTAGAATAGGAATGGGATTGTTCTCTGGAATGGAGAACATTAAGAGTTAAATGACCAAGAACTGCTTGGAATGAGTATTCTCCAACTCTCTCAACATTATTGAAGAGGACTGGGTGCATATACCCACGAGAATTCTCAACTATGAAAGGCCTGCAAATATATGAATGTTATATGTAGACAACAACTAAGGTAGAGGAGGAAATGCTGAAAAATTATGTGAAACTATGCCTATTCCTATGCTTCATCTACCTACACTAGTTTTTAGTTATGGTGAATAAGTATAGCCAAAGTATTTGGCTTTGCTTTCTTCCTCCCTGCCAACCTTTTTTCATTCTTTCTTCTATAACCTCTTTACCTTTTCCACTCTCTTTCCTTTTCGATTATCATGGCAGAAAAGTCAGTAGCAGGGCTCAGGTGTTTTATTTTTCAAGGTAAAATATATGTTTGCTATTTAAAATGTGTAAATATATACTTTCTACTTTGATATCTTCTACCATGTCTCCAGATTCTACCTGCTCTATTATAAAAGCAAAATTTATGTTAATTACAAAATTAATATATTTTTCTAGGAAAATAAACCAAACCAAAACAAAAAGCATGCTACCTATTCCAAGGAAATGTCCAGGAATTATTGGGCAGAAGTTGTTTTTTTTTTTCTGAAATTGCATAACCTATTTTAAAAACTCTTTTATGACCCTTTTACATTGAATTTTTGTAAAAATGATGTCATTTTTTACTATACTAGAATGTAGGCCAAGCTATGTCTAAGTAGCCACTGATTGCCTATAGTTCATAACACAAATAAATCCTTATTCTTAAAGTAATGCAGTGGCTTTATATATCCCTTAACATGATTTACAATTATGTTTCTAAACTTGCAGTCTCTTCTAAAAGTAGAATGGGAAGCTTAAAAAAAATCTCAAGTATCTAGGTAGTATGATCAAGATAATAAGACTAATTACCAAAAAGAGAAAATGTATAATGCAAAATTCAAGCATTTTGAAACAACAGACTTACTGGAATACAAAATCTCCATCTAGCTCTCAGCCTTCACATTACAGAGCACTTCATTAAAAATGAACAAGCCCACTCTGCCTCCAAAATCTAAGTAAAAAAGAGTCTTGAAAATAAAAACTAACCCTAGAAGCTGGCATTTACAATTGGAGAGGAAAACAACCTCCACAAGATGAAAGCCTAAGGTAGTGAAACCAATATTGTAGTGATGTATGTTATAGGTACAATTAACTGTCAACATCATTAGGAAAAACTCCAACAGATAGTATTTGTTATCACTACTTGGAGAAGAATATTGTCATATGCAGTAAACAAATGATGGCCAATGTTCCTATGGGCAAAACGAAAAGAACAGTAAGAGACAGTTGCCTCTATCATTGTACTTTAAACACTTGAAAATTTATTGTCAAGAGTGAGCAGAGTGGAGTGATTAAAAGCATAGGTTTCAAAGTACGATGGACCTTGATACATATATACAATCCGGTTCTGTCCTTGTAAGTTTGGGCAACTTAACCTAAATGTTTTCATCTGTAAATTCAGAATACCAATGTATATTTATCAGAAAAGTATGTAAGATACTTACCATAGGTCCTACACATATAAACATTAAATACATGGTAATTATTATCAGAAAATGTCTGACTTTAACTCCAGAGTGTCAAACAAAAATAGGCTCATTTTACTCCAAAGAAGATCTCATTGAATATAAGGAAGAATTTTCTGATCATGTGGTTAATTAGACATTCCACACACTAAAATGAGAGGTATGTCTTCACACTTAAAGATCACCTCCCACCTCCATTTCTGTAACTGGCAGTCATCCCAGATTCTCTTGAGAGTTTGCAAAAAGGATTCTATCAATTCTTAGTGCTGTCATCCAGAAAATAAAAACAAACCAGCAAAAAAAGTATCCGTGTCAAACTATGTTGAAGATCAAAACGTGAAGACTAACTTTAAAAAGTTTTCTCTGCCATGTGAATGATTAATTTTATAAGGAAATGAAAATGAAAATCTGCCCTGAGCACAAAGAATGTAACCATTACTGTGCTATAAATACCCGAGGCTGAATGGGGAGTTATGGAGGAAAAGGACGGTGAAACTCATGACACCTTTAAAAAGCCCCTTTTTTACAGGTTCTAAATCAAAAACAGATTATTCACCAGAAGCTTTTTGATACCTTGAAGGGTTTCTTGGCTGTTTCTTTGGAAGCTATCATTCACCAGTTTCACTGATGCAACATTAGCTGTCACTCAGATATGAGCTTAAAATTGCTGTCACATGGATGGAAAATCAGTACAAGGAAGAAAGTGCCTTTGTAAACTCAGGAAACATATTTTCTTTAAAATGGAAAGGCTGACCATGTGATAAATGCTTTTCATATAATGGATAAAACCACTTGCTACTTCAAGAAGCATGCACAAAGCCTTCTGAGAACTGTAGCTCTCAGAGTTTTTTCTTTAGGTCACATGCATGATTTAACTTTTCTGGGTGCCTTCCTAGAACCTACATCTTGCATTTCTCTTCCTCATCTCCCCACTTTCTTTATTCTTTTACTTCAAGTAAGACCAATTAAAAGAACTTTTAAGTTAGAAAATAAGGCTTTGAATTGAGATTAAAGGAGCTAAGGGTTATTTGACAGACATTAGATGGAGAATTGAAGTTTTTAAATGTGTAACATATTTTATGGTGATTCAATTTAATTCAACAAATGTTTGTTAAACACTGAAAATGTTCTAGTTTTGTACTAAGCATCATACAGGGACATGAAGAAGAAATAAAGAAGATATTGACCGTCAAGGGGCTTTAATATAGAAGGCAAATATTTTCAAGTATGCAAATGTTTTACAGTTTGTTGTAAATGCTTCAGTGGCTCTAAAGAAGATTTACGTAGATAATTGAGGGGGGGAGAGTGGTTGCAAGAAACAAACAAATACTTTTCACTGGTTTTAATCAAAGAAGGCTATATGGAGCTAAATCTATAGAGGTGGACCTAAAGGTTTAGGAAGGCAATCTAAACTGGGAGAAGAGTCAAAGGCAATTGATTCTGGGATACGGAGACTTCAAGATTACTTATAGTATAAAATAAATGAAGAAAAGGGATGACAATTGTCTAAAAAAGGTAGGTTGGCATTAGATCTTAGAGTTACATGTTATACTAGGGAACTGGGATTATAGAAAACTTTTACTGTTTTGGAGCCTCCATAATTTTTGAGCAGTGAAGTTAAAAGATCAGAGTTATAGGCTGGAAGGATAAATAGATTGCCACATAGGGATCAAGTGGAGGTGGAAGATATTAGCAAGGCTGATTTAAAGATTATTGCAGTACAAAACATAAAAACATAGGTCTGAGCTATGCAGTGTTGATGAAGAAGAGGGAACATATTTAGAAATGACATGTGAGGGTGTACTTGATAGAACCAGGTCATATAGGGAGATTTATTTGACAATTACCTCAAAATTTTAAGACTAGTTTGAAAGAGAAGTAATATCTTCTAATTTTAAAAAAGCAATAAATGACAAGAATGTCTAGAGAAAAAAGTAGCAATAAGGGTCAGTTTTTGGATAGATTAAGATTATTGGTTACAGGCCATGTACAGTGGCTCACACCTGTAATCCCAGCAGTTTGGGAGGCCAAGGTGGATGGATCACAAGGTCAAGAGATCGAGACCATCCTGGGCAGCATGGTGAAATCCTGTCTCTACTAAAAATACAAAAATTAGCTGGGTATGGTATTATCTGTGCCTGTAGTCCCTGCTACTCAGGATGTTGAGGCAGGAGAATCGCTTTAACCCAGGAGGCAGAGGTTGCAGTGAGCTGAGATCATGTCACTGCACTCTAGCCTGGAGACAGAGTGAGACTCCATCTCAATAAATAAATAAATAAATAAATAAATAAATAAATAAATAAAGATTGTTGGCTATAAGAAGTTAAATAGGAACACTTTTACACTGCTGGTGGGAGTGTAAATTAGTTCAAACATTGTGGAAGACAGTGTGGCGATTCCTAAAGGACCTAGATATAGAAATTCCATTTGACCCAGCAATCCCATTACTGGGTATATATCCAAAGGATTATAAATAGATCTACTATAAGGACACACTCACATGAATATTCATTGCAGCACTGTTTACAATAGCAAAGACCTGGAATCAACCCAAATGCCCATCAATGATAGACTGGACAGGGAAAATGTGGCACATATACACCAGGGAATATTATTCAGCAATCAAAAATGATAAGTTCGTGTCCTTTGTAGGGACATGGATGAACCTGGAGAATATCATTCTCAGAAAACTGACACAAGAACAAAAAATGAAATACTGCATGTTCTCACTCACAGGCGGGTGTTGAACAATGAGAACACATGGACACAGGGAGGGGAGCACTACACACTGGGGTCTGTTGGGGGGAATAGGGACAGTGGGGGGTTGGGGAGTTGGGGAGAGATAGCATAGGGAGAAATGCCAGATATAGGTGAAGGGGAAGAAGGCAGAGAATCACTCTGTCATCTGTGTACCTACGCAACTATCTTGCATGTTCTTCACATGTACCCCAAAACCTAAAATGCAATTAAAAAAAGAAGTTAAATATTAATAGACTGCTCACTTATTCAGAAAAATGTTGGGAGAGCTTCCAGACAACCAGTATATGACATGGAATGAACATAAAAAATATTTCAGGTTGCTTTCTAAAACTATGTGACACAGCAATCCCATTTATTGATTTTTTTGTTTGTTTTTCTAGCACATAGTTTAGAATTAACTGTACATTGAAAGCTTCTGTTTCACTTAGTCTGGAATTTCCATACTTCTATGAAAATGTTGGCTTTTGTCTAGGGTATATATGTTCACAGAAATGTAAACAGTGAGAATAAAAG
Organism: Leontopithecus rosalia; assembly: GCA_028533165.1. Taxonomy (NCBI): domain Eukaryota; kingdom Metazoa; phylum Chordata; class Mammalia; order Primates; family Cebidae; genus Leontopithecus; species Leontopithecus rosalia. Next base: position 23,381 of record JAPYYA010000080.1, read on the forward strand.
TTTAAAGTGATTGTTTTAGGTCATCATAACCAATAAAATGTGCAATCAATTTCAGATAGTAAAGAAAAGCAGGTAATTCTGATGAGTACTCTTTTTAAAAATTATGCAATATAAAACTATAACTAATATGTTAGATCCTGTACTGCCCTAACCTTAAAATTTTCATGAAGTGAAATTAAGAAATAACAAATAACAAAATATGTGGTGTTGATGTTTGGTAAGTGGATTGCCTTTATATATTTGATAGAACATGGAACTTTATTTTAGGTCCTTCATTGTGAACTTTCCCAGCATGATTTAATAAAACTGTTGAATGTGAATATACAAACTAGTATAAGAGTCATTACTTTCATTAAGAATATTACAGTGAATAAATTAACCCAAAACAATAAAACCTGAGCAGTTGATATATGTAAGTCATTTACATCTTGTAGACTCATTTGGGGTAGGAAGAATAAATGTGTTATGGTGGAGGTTTCATTAGCACTTGCATTTCAATTGACTTCAAGTACACAATAAGAATACAAAAGCAATAAATAACATCCATAAACAAGAATATCATACAAGGCTGTGGCTTTTTGTTTTTTAACAAGATGTTCTGTTCCATTACACTTTAATAGTCCTGCTGAATTTTCAACATGAAAAAAAGCTAAAGAGTCCTGCCGTGGTGCCATCATTGTATTCTGCGGCCATATTTTATCCTGCTTTATTACATCACTCTGCATTTAAAGCTACGTACATGATGATGTCTCCTGGGAAATGGCAGAGATGCTGCAGGAAAACTTAAATGTAATATAGTAGCATCTTTCAGCATTCTATACCTGATGCTAAAGAGTTTGGTTCAGGCAGTGCAACATAAATACTCAGTGTAAGTAGCATAATAATAGAATGTCATATCCACTGGATTTATAAGCCTGGGAATTTATTGGCAGATACAGATATTTAAAAGGTGTTTTCATTTAGTATCTTATTAGTATCCTGGTAGATATACTAAAAGGACCTGCCTACTGCACTCTTGTGAGAAGTATAAAGCCAAAGAGATTTCCTCTGACAGCTGGCCAGGGGCTGCTCTATTTAGGATAGATGCACTAAAAGTCCCTCTAAAAGGATGCACTGCATCCTTTTGGGGATAAGATTTCTTTTTAATCCTGTCTTGACCAATGTTATTTTTCAAAAGACTTTTATCTTGTATATCAGACTAGAATGAGAACTCTAGGTTTCAGTGTAGAATCAGAATCTTCTTGGTGGTCCAACAAGCTACAGAGAAAACAGCAGCAAAAACAAAATAAAAAATAATCGCTTTGTGAGGAAGCTTGAAGAATATTTAAACTGCCCATTGAATATAGCAATTACAAGAAAGGGCCTTTGGAGATAGGTTTGGAGATAAATCAATTAATACAGATTAGGCCCCATTTGTCATAGCTATGGTGCCTACAGAAGAGGAAACTTTGTGGTAGCCCTTATAGAATCATGAAGCAAAGTCCTAGCCCTTTGCTAGGATAAAACTGATGATTAGGGTCACACTGATGATCACAAACCTGAAAATCCCTCAGCTCCCTGGAGGACTTGTACTCCAGACTCAATTCAAGTACTTCAACTTGCAAGACAATAGGAATCAGAAACAACCTATGCCAGACTGACCATAATATATCTATGCACCTCACCTGTCTCCTCCCTTGACAGACTCTTCTCTTCCTTCAACTTTCAGGAATGCCTCTTCCTCAGAGAAGCATATTGTAATCATCCTGCCTAAGAGTAGCGCCTACCCACAACTCATTTTCTTTTTATTGCTTTGCTGCATTTGCTTCTTCATAGTATCACAATATATAGTCACTAACGTAACAGATTTGTTTTCTTGCTTATGTGCTATGACTCTCATCAAAATGTGATCTGCAAAGAAGGCAACAATGTCTTCATTGTACTACTCTAGATCCAGCCCTTTGCATAGTACATGACACATGCTCAAGTTTAGTCCATGTTTTGAAAGAATAGAAGAAAGAAAAAAATAATAAAAAGAAGGAAGAGAAAGGGGGTAAATGAAGGAAAAGGAGCAGAATGCTATATATTTTTGACCATTTTTTGTTTTGTTTTGTTAGACTTCTTCTAACCATCAATAGTGTTTGACTAGAGTTGCATGACAACTGCTTTGAACCTTATTTTTTTAATGAAAATAACAGAATTGGCTGATACTTGCCAGGGATAGATGATGGAATTATCTGTGAAATACTTTGGAAATTGTCAAGCATAATATATAAAAATTTGTGATGTATAAAGCCCCCAAAATTGTAAAATATTATTATTAGCCAAAGTTACTGCTTCTCTACTAAGCACAATCGCACCACTAATAGTTTCATTCTAATGTCTCCTGTAACCATAATTTATTTAAAGAAATTAAAAGTCCCTCAAATATATATAGTGTCTTTATTCAGTTCAATTATTATTAACTGTTAATTTAGCACTTGAGAATGCCCTTTACATAGGAAAACATAGTAAACATATTTCTGAACAATTTTATGCCAGAAGCCACTCTATACTTTTTACATCTTTTATCTCATTTAATTTTTACAGAATCACATGAGGTAGTAGCTAATTATTCTTACATTTGTTTTACAATGAGTTAATGAAGGCACAGAGAGATTCAGTAACCTGCTCAAGGATCCAATGCAGTAAACGGGAGGTAGATGCTGGATTTGAAGAGAACATCTGGCTCCAGGGCCAGCCCTTTTAAACTGAGCAATCCAGGTCTCTTAACAGGCAATATACATGTAATTCTGTAATTATATGGTCTCTGAAATTGCTCCTGGAATTGGATCTTGAATCTAAAATTCTGTTCCACTAACAGCACCAGGATGGTTTTCTTTCATATACTCAGTAAGCATATAAAACAGTGACACAGAGAGGTCAGAATTTTCAAACACCCAAAAAGTTTTTAAAAGTATTATCATACTTAAAACCGAAACAAAAACCTGGCTTTGGGTTTAGTCCTGAGATTATTCCTTACTCTTCCAAAGTCCTCATTTTATGTTGTACTTAGAGACTCTTTTTTTTTTTTAGAGACAGTGTCTCACTACATTGCCCAGGCTGGAGTGCAGTGGCTATTACAGGGGCGATCCCACTACTGATCAGAAGGAACAACTGTGTATCAGAAAGCTGAATAGGCTACTCTATATAACACAGGTCTCCATGATCCGCTCCTCCTACTCACCCCTGAGAACCTCTCCCCATATTAGTAGTTGGCAAATACAGTTAATGATATGTGGGTGCTATACCATCATTGGTGTGTTAGGCTTGAAAAAACTGAAGAATCACTGGTTTAACTGGTCAGACATTCGTGTGGGAAGGATGTTGAGGGCAGATGGGGGTAGATTTTGTTCTACACTGCTTGAATAAAAATGTATTATTGTTTCCTAGACTATCAGTAGAAATATTATGTCGATAATAAATACAAGAATAATAGCTAATGTTTTTGAAGTGTTTGCTCTCTGCTTACTAGACACCCTAAGCATTTTAATATGAATTAACATAAGGCTTCCTAATAAGTAATGTACATAACATGTACCGCTATTACCACCATTTTACAGAAGAAATTGTTTCAGCAATTTTGTACACTTTCCCAAGAGCATCCACCACTATCTCACAATACCTCCTGTACAACATAAATATATGCACCACACGCTAAACGCACACACATAAACATACTTTCTCTTTCTTCCTTACATTTCTGCCTGGCTAATTGGTGACTCCTTGGCTCCATATAAAACTGGAGAGAAACTATTCATGGATGATGTCTATGTCTAGGTTTGGGCTACCCTAGGAATGCTCTAAAAATACTTTGTAATTTCCATACTTACATAATGAAATACAGAGTTCTTTCTCAGCATATTTTATGTGCAACAGAGTCTCATGGTATGTAATATCATAAAGCAAAAAGATATTCCATATTCAAACTAAACTCTTCAAGTGCTACAGTTTTCACATGTTTTATTCTCAATTACTGTTGATGGATATTCCACTAAAGAATTTTATTAACATTCGTGCTTCCTAAGACAAGCCATTGAACATAGAAGCACAACCATCACCTAGTGCACTGACATAAACAGTATTTCTGTCCTCCTCATCTTTTGTGCCATCAAATACCTTTTTTTTTTCTATTCTCCTTGTGCTTAGCTCTAAGAGCTTCTGTATGAACTGGGAAAATAATAAAACTTGCTAAGAATTTTGTGTTAAATGAAAACTAATGAAGTGTCCAAAGGAGAGCAGTGTTAGAAATAGTCTGTCATAGGATAGAAATGAGGAAAAGAATGGCCAGCTCTTTCAAACAATCAAAGCTCATTCGACAAGATAAAGAGAATGTTAGTGCACATAGATTCCTGGATTCATTCTTCATTTCTCATTTATAGTAACTTTCATCAAAAAATACCTCTGCTATGTAATCATTGAGGATCAATGAAAATTTGAGTTTAACCTCTCCTAAATTCTCTAATTAAAAGAGCTATGTCTTCTGCTAGGTTTTGAGTTTTTTTGATCTTGCTCCTCTAGCTCTTCCAATTTTGATGA